>JASDQU010307838.1:323918-337147 GCA_032191745.1 Picea mariana
GTAGCAAGAGCCACATTCTCCTCCTCATGACCAGTAGATGAACTGCCATGTACATAACCTCTCCGGGTCTCCTCCTGTACAAAGTCATCCCAAAGACGTTCCCAACCGGGAAGCTTCTCCCTAGCAACAATGCCCTCCACAAAAACAGCCCATTGTTTGGAAACACCATTCAATGTTGTTCTCACAAGATCACTGTCAGCTATGGCTTCCCCCATAGCTCCAAGCTCATCCCTCACCTGTGTCAATCTAGTAAGGTATGTGACCACATTTTCAACCTTGGTCATTTTTATGCTCTTTAGTTTTTCCCTCAAAACCATTTTTCGGTTCTCATTTGTACTCTGGTACAATTTAGTCAAAGACTCCCACATCTCATAGGCATGTGTCTTCCCCGTCAAGTGAGGAATCAAATGATCCTTGATGGCATCAAGAATAAATCTCTTAGCCTTGATACTCTTCTTAGTATAGGCTGCAAGAAGAGTAGCATCAGTAGGTACCACAACAGGATGAGTAGTGGTATTCTCCACAATGTCTCACAACTCATTCTCTTGCAAAAGCAAGATCATCCTCTCCTTCCAATCACCAAAATTTGTTGCCCCATCAAGTTTGTCCTCAACCCTCAAACCAGTAGCCATGACCCTCTTTCTGCTGAAAATCACAAATTCAAAAATCTGCCCTGTGAAGTGACTGTTGTCCTAACTTTCTGTCTGCTGAAATTTTTGCTTCTCTTCAACTCAGCTATGATACCATGCAAAAATTTCAGACACCAACCCAGTTTCAGTCTCGCTGATTTTTCAGCCAAAGTTAAATGCCCAAACCCAGTTTTAGCACTGTTTCAGCATATGTTTCAGCATTGTTTCAGCATATGTTTCAACACAATTTCAGCACTGTTTCAGCGTATGTTTCAGCACTGTTTCAGCATATAAAAACTTAACAGAAAATAAACTTCAGAACTGAAACATGAGGATTCTGAACATCGTTTTCAACGCAGAAATAAAATATCAGCAGTATGCAAAACTCAGAAAATATAGACACAAACATTTTCGGTCTAACTTCGACCCTAGAAAAACCCACAAGGGGAAAACCAGTGTGAGAGGGCTTTTTATTATTTATGAGCTTCTGAGAAATTTCTTTTACAGCATATTCATCTTCAGAAATTTACACAAACTTATCTGGACTTTCTTTCGCTAAAATCCTTCTGAACAGTCCTGGAAAATGCTCCTCGATTTCTGTCTCAGAAATCCGTACAACTGTACGGAACGGACTGTCTCAAAATTCATGCCAAAACTCTGCTAAAACTATACGGAAAACCCAGCATGAACAACTGCTTGTAAACCGTGTTGTACGGCCCTCAAAATTCGTGCCAAACTGTACGGAAATACACTCAGAAATTTATTACAGCAGTTACCTCGATTTTTGTGCCAATAAATGTTGTACGAAAGCCTTGGAATGCGTGCCAATACTCTCAGAAATTGCAGTTGTTGTCCTCCTCGATTTCTATGCACAGTAAATGTTGTACGGCCTCCACAAATCCGTACGGTACGGCCTGTTATTCCTTGTTGTCTGTTGCCTCGAAATCCGTGTTGCTCTTTGCTTTGGGATGCATGCTCTCCTTCAACAAATGTTGTCTCTTTTCTTCATCTCGACCTCTCTCTTGCTCTCTCTTGTTCTCTCAACAAGAATGCTTGAACTACCAAGGAATGGGTGCACCCTCTTGCCCTAGTCAACCTCATGAGGGAAGGTGAGGGGTTTTCTAATCTAACGGTTGAGATTAGATTAGATGGTTGGCTGAGATTTGGTGTCTCTTCGCTCACCCTCACTTTAGTCATAAAGTTATCTTTTAATTTGCATCTCACAAATTAATTTGACTAGGACCCACATTAGGCACTTTCTCCCCCTTAGGCGCCTAGGGAAGAGAAACACTTGCCTTGGTACTTTATTTTAATTAAAAATTTAACAATTTTGTCATGCCATTAGAGCTTATCACCTTACCGAGTTTCCCTATGATACCTCTTAACTCAATTTCTTTTCCTTTAATGAAAATTTCATGAAAAATTCTTGAAAATTAAAAGTCATTGTTCCTAATGATTGTAACCATTGGATTCCTAGTACAACATCAGCACCACCCATGGGTATGGCACGAATTGGGACTATTCATTGGACTATTCATTACATATTCCCCCATAGTAAGATTGATCTTATTGCATTTTTTTGAGCAATTGATAGTTCCTCCATCTGCAATCATTACTTAATTCTCTGGTGTTGGATATACAAAGCAACTGAAATCTTTGACTAATTTATAGTGAATGAAATTATGAGTATTGCCATAATCAATTAGGACTATTACCTTCTTTTTTTTTATATATCCTTCGATCTTGAGAGTTTGAGGAGTGCTAATTCCAGCCAATGCATTACACGATATCGTGGGTGTCAACTCTTCAGATGAAATTGATTCTACGTTTTCATCTTGATATGGTTCTTGTTCATGTTCTTGTTCTTCTTCCTCTTCACAATCTATGTAGAATAATTTCTTCTCACCACACTTATGCCCCTTACTGTACTTGCTGTCACAATTAAAGCATAAACCTTTTTCTTTTCTTTCCTCCAATTGTTGAGGTGTCAACCTTGTAGGTTGAGGTGTTTTAGAAGAAGGAGCATTATTCTCTCTATAGATGTTAGGATTGGTCCTTCTAGTAGCCATAGCCATATTTTTACATTCGACATTTCTTGCCACCCTAAATGCATTCTCCAATGATTTGGGTTCCCAAAGGCAAACCTCATGTTGAATGTTATCTCTTCAAGTTCCTATGAATACATCAATCAAGTGCTCATCTAGAATATCTGTTACCTTTATATTCAATCTTTTGAAGTTCTCAATGTGCTCTGTAACTGAACCCTTTTGCTTGAGATTTATCAATTGGCTAAAGAAGGTATTGCTCCTTCTATCCTCATAGTGTGCTATCATTTCTTCCGTGAAAATTGTCCAAGTGACGAGTGATTTGCGAGAACAAAGCCATGTATACCATACAAATTGATTAGGTTCTAAATATAAAGAAGCAATTTGTACCTTTTGTGTATGTGGCACATTATGTAGATCAAAGAATTGCTCCATCTGAAGTATCCATGTGAAGGGGTCCTTGCCATCAAACTTCCTCATATTGATCTTAGGAACATGGTTGGTCTTCAACTCAAAGTTAGAGTTTCTCCATTCTAGATTCACCTCCTTGTGTCATCATCATGAATTTCATGGGATACATTTTCACTTTCAGGTGTCTTCTCTATTACGAAATTTTTCAATGCTTCCATGATCTTCTCTTTTAAACCATCCATCTTTGCCTCCAACTTAGCTTCCATCTCTTAAAGTTCATCTTTTGTTACTATCTTCTTTTGTAAATCATTTATGTCCATACACATTTCTTCACCTTCATCAAGAGTCCAAGTAGGATTGTCTGGAGGCTTATTTGGTGTAGAAGTTCCCTTTTTGGGTGGCATGTTGGCCAAGTATCACTTTTGAACCTTGATTTTAAGGTGGTTCTGCTAGATAATCTTTCTTCTGCTGTATCTCCAAAGTTTCGGCCCTTCTGGGTATGAAACTTTATTTCTTGTAGTTCTCTGATATTTCTTCTCTGCAATGCCACAGGTCTGATCAAAATTGGATGTGCCAAGTGGAATTTACGATAACTTCCCCACAACTTGTTGATTTTTGGCCTTTCCAGGAGATCTCACTTGTATAGTGTGCCCCGCACAAAATAATTGATATAAAATTTTGAAACGCGTACCAGAAATACTATAGACTGTCCACTATCCAATGAAATCGGTYTCACGCAATTTGGATATTCTAGGAAGAAGTTATGATTGTTTTACCTAGAACACCTTCTTGAGACTAGTCAATAGGACTAGTCAGATACACTATCTTCCACAGGGTGCATCTAAAAATGTAAGAAGACCCAAAAGMTAAACCTTTTACCACAGATACCTTACTAATTTATGTGAATAGCCTCCGGAGTTCAGGGTCTGAAACGTTACAAAAAAAAAATTATAGCAAAAATTCCACAATGACTCAGTGCAGGATGATTCCAGAACCCTATCTTGCATAGGCTGTATCTCCGAAAGTATAAGGCCTCAGGAGTTGAAATTTTAACCCAACATACCTTGATCCATATACTAAGTATCCTCCAAGTCGTTCCTTCTGAAACACTGTTGAAAAACAGTTATAGAGAAAATGCCAAGGTGTCTTAGATGTAGCAGTGAAACCCCAAGACCTTGAGCTCTGATACCATATGTTAAAAACCAAATATCAATATAGCATAGAAAAACCTCAGAATAAGTACTCAATGCCTTGAAAAAGAGAGAAATTCAGATAATAAGCCTCTTCGAGGGGGCAACCTCCTTATGCCCACATAAATGTACAATTACAAAATGATTCAAAATGAAAATGTCTCCTTGGTATATATAGGAGACTAGGAGATATAATTACAACTAATGAACTAAAGCCGACATAAATAAAATAACATTACTAATATAATATGCCCCAATTAAGGGGTAATGAACCACTATTTAGGGCTTAACACCTAAGCATATTGACTCGGCCAATAGCTCAGTTCAAAGGGTTGGTTTGGTACTAAATCAATCGAGTCAAGGCATGACTCGACTAGTTCAATACCAAATCGACTAAGTCAAGGCATGACTCGACCGACTCAATACCAAAGCGGCCCTACTCGACCAAGTCGGTCCGGGACCCCATCGTGGCAAACTATGCACGAAAAAGTCAAATTTAAAAAAAAAAAGACAAACACTTAATTCCTACCAACCTAAACCCTACCAAAAAACTATAAAGAGAACCTCGCCTGCTTATTTGCCTCACACCTCTCTCATTGACCATTTTGACCATTGGAGTTTTGGAGTAGCATTGAAGAGCAATGACTTAAACTGACCTTGCAGCTAGTTTGGCAATTATCTTGGGCTATTTGCAGTGCCATTTTGATATATTGAATATTCACCCTTACATGGTATATACATAAGCAGAATTTGCATATTTTGTCTCTAATGGTTTGGAATCATGGATTGGAATCTTTAAAATATTTTTTTTCATTAAAATTTGAAAACGTTATGTACTTTTTAGTAAACCAAGTTATTGAAATCAGATTGGTTCGTGTCATTCCAAGTCTGAGTTGACCCACCATTGATTCCATGTCTGGGTCCAAGTTTTAAAACATTGGGTCCATCAAATGGATGTCAAATCCACCTTCCTGCATTGGGATTTGCAAGAAGAAATTTATATGGAAAACCTCCTAGATCTGTTTAGAATGACTTTGGTCTGGTTTATTGCCTCAAGAAATCCCTCTATGGGCTCAAGCTTGGTACAAAAGAGTGGATCGATACCTTCCTAACTTTGGCATTTCTAGAAGCACCCATTTTACCTATGCACCCACGTTGTGAGTGAAAACGGTGATTAATTTCACTCACAAAAAGTGGATAAAAGACAAAATAAAGACAAAAAATCAGCAAATGCTATTTTATGGGAAACATGTCGAGGACATGTTTTGAGTTAACTCACCCTCTCTTGATTTCACTATGCCTTACTATCACTTGTAAAAGAGTTAAGGAGTGAGTTGGGTGAATGAGGTGGCTTTGGGAGATGATACCAAGAAGAGGGTGTGCCCCTCTTCCTCTAGGTGGTACATTTTTAAGGGAGGGCACACATCCCACGGAGGCTGCCACCTCTCTTGGGCCATGTGTCACCCCTCCCATCCTCCTACCTCCTCTAGGTGGCACATTCTTAAGGAAGGGTGCACATCCCAAGAAGGCTGCCACCTCTCTTGGGCCATGTGTCGCTCCTCCCATCCTCCTACCTCCTCTATGTGGCACCTTCTTGAGTTATTGGGATTTGTGGCACTCATTCCTCTCACACTTGTTATTCACTCTCCTCCATGTGGTGTGCCCTCCCTCTTTGGGATCTCCACCCACTGAGCTATATTATGAAGCATCCTCTCCTCATTCAAACTAGTTGGAGTTGGGGAGAAGGCTTGTACTTTGTTGTTGTAAGATATTTTGCTATTGGAATAAAAAACCTTTGGAGGTCAAATGTTGTATTGTACTACATGTGTGAATGTCTGACGTTCATAGTTAATCATTTGAGGCAACCATAGACTAGTTTCTTTGCTTTCTATTTTGTTAAATTGGCCCTTGAGTAATGTATCTCTTTAACTAGTTTGTTATTTTGATCTCATTTCTCTTCACATATGCGGTTATAGATTTGTATGTTAATTTAGTTTAATTGCATACTATCTAGATTTCATGTGTAGGGATTTCCATACTTAACAAGATTGTTGGCAAGTGTGGCTAGAAATTTCAGGTTCTCAAGCTTGGAGAGGTGGAGCATTTGAGTGCAATCCTCCACAAACTTCAAGCCTTTGCAGGAACAAAGTCCCTCAACTTTCTACCAAGAGACTCCATAGCCCAAGGATTCCAATCCCTCAAGCCTCTCTTTCTCTCTTCAAAACTCTACATTCTTTCGCATGCAAGCATTTAGATCTAAATTTTATTTCAAATCTTTAATATCTAAATTTGCATGCAAAGATAAGTTAGATATACTTTTGTACTTTCAAGTTTCATCTCAAGAATAGATCTAGCATAGGAAAAGTTTACTTTTAGCAAGTTATTTCTTCAAATTTTAAAAGGCTAAAGGTAGTTCTTTTGCTAAGAGCTTTAAATCTAAATTTGGAAACTTAGTGACATTGTTCTTACTGTTTTAAGACAGTGAGCAACATCACTAAGAAGGCTCATCATTTTCTTGTTTAATTGGTCTTATTTTTGTTAATCTAGCGCAGGTTTTACTTAGAAATTTTTGTACATTTTTTGTATTTTTTCTAACATTTTTTGTGGGTGCTTTCTAAAGGCTTTTGAGCATCTTTTAGCATATATAGCTTGCTGTTTTTTGCAGATTTGCAGACAGCCAAGAGGAATTGCTGCCAAAATTTTGAAGATCTAGAGCATTCGGGACCCCCAAGAGCACATTTCCTCTTCAAAAAATAAACCTTTCTGGAAAACTTGTAATCTTGTGATCTGAAACTATAACGATCACAAGCCTTCCCAAAAAGATGATTTTAACACATTAATAAAATTAGTGGGCTACTCAGTGCCCAGTTTCAATCCCCCCAAGGGGGGATCCGTGTCCTTGTGTGATTGCTCTATTTTCTTCTTTCATTGCTTTTCAAGTTCCACTAATTTAAAAATATAAAATCAATCACAGCACCCCAAAACATTTAGACTAGTTTCAATTTTGTAGATTAGCTTAGATTAGATTTCAATTTCTAGCTTACATTTCAATTTCTAGTTCAGATTTCAATTTCTACAATCTACTTTCTGAAATTTCAAGTTGGAAATTAACCATCCCCTCAACTTCCCCTAGTATGTTCCTGACATTCCTCTGCGAGCTTTGGCTTGATCTCTCGTGTGGGTTTTCGGCAGAACGGGGACTGCTCAGTGTGGATTTAGCTTTAACAAGGACAATCCAATAGTTGTTATTGTTCAATCGGTACAATACACTCAGCTTGTGTGTGAAGTCAGGGGGATACTCATTAATGAGATTCTATCTCTCCTTGTTGGACCTTCGGCATTGCTCCTTGTGTTGGATATTTTATTGAAGTTGTGTGTGAAATCAGGGGGATATTCTCCCCATTGGACGTCTTGTTGATGAATGCAGCTATAGGAGACATCCTCCAACTTACAAACCTGTGAGATGTGGAATATAGCAGCTATGTGAAGTCTTACTCTCAGCTTACAAACCTGAGAGAAAGCCCCTAAGAAAGGGTTCGTGGTTCCAGCCTGGGACGGAGCTAGGAATGTAGATATGGCCTCCTCCATGACGTGAGACAGAAGAACTCCAGATGATCATCCGGTGGAAAAGTGATCTCTTGAGTTAGGACGTGCCTATGGCTGAGCACAAGGTGAACGTGGGAAATCACAAAAGAGTTGGGCATATCATCATGTGAACAAGAATGAAGATGATGTGATGGCCTCCTCCGAACAGCAGCAGAGTTGACGAAAAGACTCCAGATGATCCTCCTGTTGGTGGCAGTGGGAAAGCAGATCTGTAGAGTAGAAGTGCTTGTGGACGAGCACAGGTGAACGTGTGAAGACCTGGTTCATCTGTGTAATGCAGTGAATCAGGTCCATGGCATCCTTATGGATGTGCCCCTAATGGATGAGCACTAGTGGGTGTATCAGATCCTTTGCTATATATTGTTCAAGAGTCAGACCTATCTGTAATCCTAGTTATTATGTAAAGGGTACAGGTCGGCCCTATGTTAATATGATTAAATAAAAAAGATGATTCTCCAATAGACGCCCTTGTTAATTGGTCAAAGTTTAATATAAGTAGGAGATGATTCTCCATTGTAGAATCTGCTAATGTTTAAGCCATTATTATAGTTCTTTGCATTCAATAGATAACAATAGCATAATACAAGATCACTGAAAAATACACAATCACAAGAGACACAGCATTTATCCTGGGAAAACCTCTAGGGGAAGAAAACCCA
Organism: Picea mariana; assembly: GCA_032191745.1. Lineage (NCBI taxonomy): Eukaryota > Viridiplantae > Streptophyta > Pinopsida > Pinales > Pinaceae > Picea > Picea mariana. The sequence goes on from JASDQU010307838.1 coordinate 332,459, forward strand.
GCAAAACTTACTTATTATAGATAGCCAATACAATGCCAAGAGATAACTCAAACTAATACAGAAGGTCCTCTCCCAAAGATGTGCCACTCTCTCTCCTTCTCTAATTGCAGATCCGAAACTTGTCTCTCAATGAGCAAGTGAGTTGTGTATCTAAGTGAGGCGCTAGCCTCCTTATTTATACACGATTGGCACGTGTGAAGTGTCTCTTCACTGGCAGGGCCGACTTCTCCAGCATGTCAAATCTCTTCAGGATTTCGACTGTATACTTCCCTTGGTTAAGGAAGATCCTCTCAGGACTCTGCCATACCTCAAGACTTAAGAAATAATGCATTAGGCCAAGGTCTTTCATTTCAAATTCTGAAGCAAGTCTCTTCTTACATTCAGTGATGAGCTTTTCTTCTCCAGTTAAGAATAAGTCATCCACATATAGCAGTAATATTACTAGCTCATCGTTCATGACCTTGAAGTAGAGGTTAGAGTCTGCTTTACTCTTGGTAAAGCCTAAGCTCGTCAAGAAACTGTCTATACGGCCATACCAAGCTCTAGGAGCTTGCATCAATTCATATAAGGCTTTCTTCAATCTGCAGACATGAGACTTCCTATCTTCAACCTCAAATCCTTGAAGTTGCTCTATATACACTTCCTCTTCAATCACACCATTTAGGAAAGTTATCTTTACGTCCATCTGGTGCAGCTTCCACTTCATCTTAGCTGCAAGAGCTATGATGGTTCTGATCGAAGTGCATCTGGCCACAGAAGAAAATGTCTCTTCATAATCAATGCCTTCCTTCTGGGAAAAGCCACGAGCAACAAATCTTGGTTTATACTTCTCAATACTTCCATCAGCAGCATGTTTTATTTTGAAGAGCCATTTGGAGGATACCACATCTTTACTCTTCGGTCTGAGAACTATTTCCCATACTTCGTTCTTCATTATGGATTGGTATTCCTCTGTCATGGCATCTGCCCATTCCTTCCTCCGAATGGCTTCTTCAAAGCAGGTAGGCTCCTCTTCTAGAAGATCACACATCAAAGACGTATAACTGGAGAATGGCTTTGGTCTTTTCACCTGTCTCGTAGTTCCTTGGGGAACAACGTACTTCTCTCCATCTTGAATAAGCTCTCTAGCCCAAGCTGCCTTCCTTTTATGGAGGATCGTCATCTAAGGAGGTTCTTGAACTTCTATCATGTCATGATCTTCTAGTGATTCCTCATCAGGGGAAGTTACGACTTCCCTCATTGGTTCAGCAACTCTGGGAACCTCCCTCACTGGTTCAGCAGTCCTGGGGATTACAGGTTCCTCTTCATATACTTCTTCAAACTGGCATCTTCTTGATCTCTTAAGCGCTGCATCTTCATCAAAAGTCACGTCCCTGCTGATCTCAATGTGACGGTGACCTGGTATATAGATTCTGAAGGCCTTGGAGAGCTCATAGTATCCCACAAATATTCTCTTCTTTCCTGAAGGTTCCAGCTTGTTTCTCTTCTCTTTCGGTATATGAATAAATATTGGGCAGCCAAATATTTTGAGATGGCTTACCTCTGGCTTCTTTCTGATGAACATCTCTTCCGGGGTCTTGAGCCCAAGTGCACTATGGGGCAATCGGTTCTGCACATATACAGCAGCCATTGCTGCTTCTGCCCATAAGCACATAGGAAGATCTTGATCATGGATCATAGTCTTCACAGCTTCCATTATCGTTCTGTTCTTTCGTTCAGCTACATTGTTTTGTTGGGGATTATAGGGAGTAGTGAGTTCCCTCTTGATCCCAACATATTTGCAGAAAACTCTTTTGAGGTATATTCTCCTCCATTATCTGACCTGAGTATCTTGATCTTTCTTTCAGAAAGATTCTCTATCAAGGCTTTGAATTCCTTGAGTTTGTTGAACACTTCATCTTTAGATTTCAAGAGATACAACCAAGTCTTACAAGAATAATCATCAATAAATGATACATAATATACATACCCACTAATGGAGGACGATGGCATTGGGCCACACACATCTGAATGAATAAGTTCTAGAACTCGTTCTGCTTTGTTGTCTCTCTTCGGAAAAGGGTTCTTGATGTTCTTCCCTTGTGCACATTCATTGCATATGCCTTCATGGTCAACCTTGAGTTCTGGTAAACCTGTGACCGCTTTGCATATGTATGGTATGGCCTTGTAGTTAATGTGAGCTAATCTTCTATGCCAAAGTTCACATGGATTCTCAATGGCGTGGGTCACTGCAGCTTCTGAGTGACCCTTTAGCTTATGCAAGCCACCTTCTTCTTTTCCAATGATGATTGCTTCATTTATGGTCTCTCCTTTAGCATGTTGCCTTCTGCAACCTTCACTATAGCTTCCTCAGGGTTATTACCTGTGACCTGGGGCAAGGTCAACAAAATAGCAAGCAAGAGTAATATCCGTTTGATAATATAAAGTAATAGCATGAACAATCATCACAGTAGCTCCTTTAGAGCTTTCACTTGTAATTTGTCATGTGTACCTTTGAATCTTATTAACATGATTAATCAAACCTGGAGTCTTGTCCTCAGGAATGAGTGCTTTCTTTTCTTTCGAGTCTCCTTCACTCAAGATGACGAGTGTTTTCTTCAACCTGTCTTCTGTACTAAGACAATACGTTATCTTGACAGAATGTTGAGTTATAGGATAAGCTCTATGATCTCATCTTTTAATCCATCTAATAATTTGATCATAGCTTCAACATGCAACACTGATCAAAATAATGTCATAACAAATAGATGCATATCAGAATAATCACACCTGGGTTGCATCATTCCTCTGAATGTGTTGGATCTTCAGATAATTCTGGATCTATGGCAAGAGATCCCTTCTCCTGCAAATACTCTTTAAAGTTTAACCATTTAAACATATGTGAGTACATACCTCTGATAGCATTTGTAGGTGGTGGCACCATCTGGCAGCAGCAGTAATCATTACCAACTCTTTAAAAACTTCAAGGTTGACTGCAACTGATACTATGGCTGCAACTGCAACTTAGGGTTTTATGAGGAAACCCTAATTTTCCAAACCTTGAATTTTGAAATTTTGATCCAAGGGATAGATGCGCTGAGTTGAGGCGAGTAAGCTGGTGCAGTCAGATTTCTGAAAATCCAACTTTTACCCTCTCAAACTTGATCTGCGGATTTTTGGACTAGTGCTTCTGGTTTTCTGGTACTTCTGGTACTCTGGTTTTCTGGTTTTCTGGTACTTTGTGAAACTAGGGTTTCACTTTCCGGAAGATCTAGCCACTGAAAAGCTGCACTGAAGGTGCCAAAATAATCCTTGGGGGAAGGCGCACTTTTCTAGATGGTTTTAGGGCTGAAATACCTCACCAACAAAAAGCCCTAATTTTCATGTACGATAACAGTGACGTTTTTCACTTTTCTCTTGTGAAAGATGCTCTCTTCAGCTTGGCTTTGATACCATGTTAATGTTTAAGCCATTATTATAGTTCTTTGCATTCAATAGATAACAATAGCATAATACAAGATCACTGAAAAATACACAATCACAAGAGACACAGCATTTATCCTCGGAAACCCTCTAGGGGAAGAAAACCCAACAAAACTTCCTTATTATAAATAGCCAATACAATGCCAAGAGATAACTCAAACTAATACAGAAGATCCTCTCCCAAAGATGTGTCGCTCTCTCTCCTTCTCTAACTGCAGATCTGAAACATGTCTCTCAATGAGCAAGTGAGTTGTGTATCTAAGTGAGGCGTGTTGCCGTCCTAATACACACTTGCAAACGTGAGCAAAGTTCAGCTCACTTAGTGTGTCCTTGGAGGCACAATGCCTAGGTTCACAGTCCACACTGTCACCTTGACTGGAACCTCTTCTTTCTAGGCTTACTCCTAGGGAAGCCAAGGGGGGTAGACCCTAGTTACTAGATTTGATTTAACTTTAAAGTTCTAGGAGTTGGTTTTAATTTATTAGAAAGCTTGGGGAAAAACTAGCCTAAGATGCTAAAGCAGCAAATGCAAAGTGCAAGATTATCTAAATGACAAGCAACCCTTTCCCTAAGTCAACTATGACTAGTGCCTAAGGTTGGGCAAGGGGTCAACTAAGTTTGAGGGTGGTTCAATTACAAAATATTACAATTTAAAATATTAGAACTATCCCACAAACTAAAGATCACAACTATTTACACAATGGAAGATAAATGTTACCAAGATACAAAATGATACATAAGATACAAAATAACAAAATATACAATGATGCCCAAAAGTGAAAGTTTTAGGAAATATTAAAATTGAGATCAATCACATAAGCCAAGAATGCCCCAATAGCACTTACTCTATTGGATTGTTTTTCACTGGCAACCACTAAAGCACTCAAGATTCAAGAAGATGATGCCTCCTCAAGTGGGATACTCAACTCCTTCTTGAATCACACCACAAGAGCAAATAAACAAAGATATATAAATTTGTTAACTCAAATGCTCACAAAGATTTAAAACATTTAGAGAGATAAACCATAAGATTGCAATTAAAAATTGTAAATATGAAAGTATTAGCAATGTGTGTTCCTAAACATTCATCTAAGATCCCCCAACACACATGGATTGTCTATGCAACTAGGTGGTTAGGAGTTTCTTAAAAGTTAAGTAAATTTTATTATTCCCTCCCCCTAACTATGTGTGGAGCCTTAAGCTTCCTCCTCCCTTGGCCAAATAACT
>JASDQU010307838.1:337197-354197 GCA_032191745.1 Picea mariana
TGAAAGTATTAGCAATGTGTGTTCCTAAACATTCATCTAAGATCCCCCAACACACATGGATTGTCTATGCAACTAGGTGGTTAGGAGTTTCTTAAAAGTTAAGTAAATTTTATTATTCCCTCCCCCTAACTATGTGTGGAGCCTTAAGCTTCCTCCTCCCTTGGCCAAATAACTGTCGGGTGCTCAAGATAGTAAGGCAACGAGGCCCGCCCTAGCTTCCATGGTCATCCCTGACAGTAAGAGTACTTCCCGAAGAGGACACCCACCTGGAGCGCCACGGGACAGTCCCCCGCCACTACCCTCCGTTGTTTTCCTCAAACCCGTTTTAGATGGTGGAGATGGCTGAATAAGACTATCCTAAGTTGTCTAAAATGTTATTATGACTTGCGGGTGAGTCTTTAGGTGTGTTTGGAGTGTTTTAGGAGTATTTTAGATGTCCGAAAATTATGATTTAGGCCCAAAACCGAAACTGCAAAGTGCTTGAAATGAAGTGCTATGAATGTAAAGATTTAGCCCATAAACATAAGATGAATTGAATGTAAAGCTCATAAGATAAAAATCATTAACATAGCATCCCATTCATCATCATGACATATAACTTTGCAAAAAGAAAAAGGCAAGAACAGCTTGCCGAATGATAACAAGAATAAAACTTTAAGACTTTAATCATCCATCCACATGTATGCTAGCTCAATGAAAAAGATATGCTTGAAAGGAAATACTTGGCAGCAAATAAAAGATTTAGATCCTAAACCATCAATTGATCACATATGCTTGAAAAAGATAAATGGCATAATGACTTAAGAAATAAATGAATTGTACCACTTAAGAAAGATTCTAAAGCATTAAACCATAAGACATGATAAGCATATGTAAAAGAAATAACATGAAAGAAATGAAATGATAGATGTGATGACTACTCTATATAATTTTAAACCATAATAGCATGTAGATCATCAAAAATATTTTCCTTTAGCCTCATGATTTTGGGGATTACTCTCCCAAGGTGTAGGCAACTAATATTTAGGAAAACTTAAAAAATTAGAACAACCACTCACAATGACCAAGGTGGAGGCAAGCCTACCAATATTGGTCAAAGAGGGTTGAAAACAATTAAGTAAATGAAGAAAAATAAATAAAGTTGCAAACCACTCACAATGGCCAAGGTGGAGGCAAGCCTACCATTATTGGCCAAAGAGGGTTGAGAAAGAAAAATGAGATTATTATTACTTAAGTGGCCACACTAACTTGTCTTGTAGACAAGTGGGGCCAAACAAAATAAAAAATTGAACTTGAAAAGCAAAACTAATCTAGCCCAACGATATTTGGGGGTTGGCTTGGCCAATCACACACCCAAGGTGTACGCAATGTATTGTTAGCTTTAAATGATATAAAAAAGGCTGAAAATAAAGCAAGAAGATAAAATATATAAGGAGAGACAGTAAGGGATTCTTTACCAACTTGATGGAGCCTTTTGGGGGTGTTCTGAGAGTTGATTTCGGCAGCATTTCCCCTTGTCTCTGGTAAGAATCTGCAAAAACTAGCAAGCAAATGTTTGTTGGAAATGCTACACAACACAAAAAAAGGTCAAAAAATTTATGTTTTTACGCAGAAATTTTTTACATAAAATCTCCAAGTTAAAGTGAAAATATTTTGACCTATCTAAGAGAGTTAGCTACAGCAATCTATGATGAAATGAAAAGAAACAAATCAGATCTAAAATAGAAGTAAGGAGTGTAAGAAGATGTGGATTGAAAAACCCCTTGTTGAGGCTCTTCCAACCACTATCTTAGAGGCAAAATCTGCAAAACTTAAGCACCGTGTAAGTTATGGCAATAGAATAATGTGCAAGATAAAAGAATACTATGAACTACTTCATAATACCAACTATCCTACACATATAGATCAGCAAACAATACTATCTATTGATCTACTCAAACAAAATACTTTGCTCAAGAAAACTACACCATAAAACCAATGCATAAAATCACACAATATCACCTCAATAGATGGAGCACATCAGAATACTCATGAAATGATCCAAAACCTCCAAAGCTTCTTGTAATTAGATACAACAAAATGTGAGAACCTTGCAGCAAATACTTGCTCCAATGATCTCAAGAGAAAAATGAGCTTGAGTGAAGATGGCAAGAGAAAGAATGTGTGGGGTGAAAATCCAGTAGCATAACTTTACCTCAAAGAATGGTGAAGTGAAAGAGTAGGAGGGGTTTCTTTTATAGCTCAAGAGGCAAGGTGAAGGCACTTGGATGAGCTCCAAGTGTCAAGACTCAAAACCCAAGCAAACATGAGAATCTCAATGAGGGGGGCGTAACTCCTCTTGGAGGGGGCAAAAAAAGAGTGAAATTGAAGAAATGGAGGGGGATTAATGAGAAAAAAGAAGTGGGATCATCCTAGGAGGTGATGTGGGGGTTAAAGGGAGTCATAACTTATGAGAGGGGGCCCCAAATAAATCACAACAACCTCCACCAAAGAAAAACGTCAATCCCCCTAGGGGGGCATGATTTTTGAGTGTAGAAGGTGGGTAAGGGGTTAGAATAGGTTGGGAGGGTTAGGTTATGCTTAGGGGGTCTCTCTCTAACCATCATTTCAACATTTCACATCATCTAACTCATTATTACAAAAATTGACATTTCGACAATGTCATACTTAGCAATTAAAATTGTTGTTTTAACTGACTGACACTCCGGGTGGACAAATGCATAGCAATCTTAGTCCGACTGAGATGAAACTTGGTCTATGGGTGTAGAGGGTGCCATTCCATTTCTTTTGAGCACAAATACCCCTATCAAAAACCCAAAGACCCACTTTTTACAATATTTGCTCAAAAATAATTAATTAATTAAATAATTAAAATTTCAGCCTTAGGAAAATTAATTAAATTTAATTAATTAAAAAAAACCTATCTAGACTCGACGAAATTCTGCGAAACTTTCCACAATGTCTAACATGGTCATTTACATCATTCTTAAACAATAGCTACCAAAGGATGAGACCATTAGAACGTCGTTCACCACTTTGGAGGAATTATTGCAAGTGTGAGGGAAAAACTCATGGGAAATCAACCAGGCTGAAAAGCCCAGTTGACAACCTGAGGATAAAAAACCCTCGGTGAAAGGAACTCTCCCAATGAAAACATCCCAAGGTACCTGACCTAACTATGATCCATGCAGAATTATTACATTATTAACCCACGCAGGGGTGCGGAAATTTCGTTTACAAAATTTTGTGTTAGAGGCATAAACTACCCAAGTAGAACCAAAATGTCTTCAACATACTTGCATCTGATGATGCATATCTTCATGGCACATGAGTTGACCACCGGTGCTAAATGAGCGGTCAACATCTGGCTCCACATGGGGACGTGTGTTCGATCTTCTCACTTTGAGATGGAGAGCATACAAGAATCCAGCATCTACAAAACAGAGGGCTCCCCAAAGTGAACACCAGAAATTAACATTAGTATACATTCATACATGATAAAATAAAATCAATGCTATAAACAACATCTACCTAATGAAATATCTAAAGTACAACATTAATATTAAAACAAATGAAATCTATGGTACCGAAAAAAAAAAAAAAAAAAATTCTAAGTACATATAATAAATTGAAACAATACAAAATTAAAATAGAAGGAAGGGTTAGAGATACGTTACAACCACCCATGCAATGGGTGAAATGATGTTGCATGTGTCTGAATAATCCAAGTGCAGGATGACTCACAAAAGACCCCTTCCCAAGTTTTACTAACTTGGAACTTTTTGTGAGGAAGAACCAGCTAACAATCATCATCCTTCTTCCCTTCAACCAAACACCGGAATATGACAAGCCGTGTAAACTCTGATTACTTTGTTGCTCATGACTGTCAAGGTGGGAGGCCAACCAATACTCATAATGATATGACATTGATAAACTGAAATTGCCTTCCATTTCCACATAATTCTGCATTAACTTATCCTTTGGTTGAGAAACTGAAGAAGAACATATCACAAGAACCATCATAAGATTTTCAAAGTCAGCGTTCAAAAAGACTGGTTCCTCGGGAGGAGGGTGGGGACTTGAATCATCTAGATATTCAACATTTTCCAACTCAAGATCCTTCACTTCCTCAAAATAGATGACTGATTCATCCATGCATTCATCCGAAATTTTCTCATGAACTTCCTTATCTTTTTCATTGTCAAGCTCAAGTCCATGGGGGTCCAGATATTCAATATAAGTCTCTATGAAATTAGACTCCATGATTTCAAATTGATCTTCAATGGCCATAAACTGTTCATTTATGGTTTCACATTGTTCAACATGGGCAAACTACATGTTTATAATGGTTTCTTTAAGTTCCTCAATGGGATCTGGTGGAATGTCAACTTCTATATCTGAGCTGATTATTTCTATATCTGAAAGATTTTTTCTCTTCCATTTTCCCATAAGATCATCAATCAACTCACTGTAAATTTCATCCTGATCATCCCCAAACCTTTCCAAAAAGTCATGCAGAAAGTCTTGTATGGTCTTGATTGATTTATCTTTATGAATAAGAAACCAATCACAAGCACTTCCTTGACCCTCCAAAAGAGTCCAACAAAACAATCTCATAAGAGCATCCTCATGGATAGGTGCATCATGCCAATCATCAATTAATTTCCAAAAGGCCTTGATATGAGCACAAGCATCACCACCCTCATGAAATTCAAGCACATTATCAACAACATCTTCAGGTATATCATTAGGATAACCAACTATTTTTGAAAAATCAAAAGGCTTTGTGAGTTCACTCATTGAAAAAAAATCTGGGACCCAAAATTACTAAGGATCCAACAAGAAAGAAAACATGCCAGCTTCATCCAGAAACCTTTTCAAGTTCAAAGATGAAACAAACAAGCTGTGAGTTCCTTCTTGAAAAATGCCTTGTCAAATTATTTTTAAAATGGAGTCGCCAGATGACCAAGTTTATCAAACAAACAAGAGCATCAGACAAAACAAAAACAAGAAGGAAAACGAGAGTTAGATTTATTAAGTTAGGAACAAGAATTGGATACCAATGAGTGCTTCTTCTCCAAGAATTTCAAGTAGCCCACAAGGATTGCTCCTTGCAGTATACGTGACAGATTTGTTCAATGGAGTCGCCACTTGGAAAAGAAGCAAACAAAAACATCCAATGCAAGTTCAAAGAATTTTAGGGACTAAAGTTTTTATTACTTAGTTCTTAAAAAAAAAATAAGTTAAGTCGTTTTGACCAAGGATATATGACTTATCCCCGACAATGGCGCCAAAGATGTTGTCGTCCTAATACTGAAATATCCCTGATCCGGATGATCAAGATATTTGCTACTGTTCTACTGCTCCAGCGTGCAGATCTGATACACTGGGGGTTTCTGGATGCGTTTTAATGGTTGATGAAGATGTTCGTTGGTTAATGTGTTTGCATGTCAGTTATTATGGTTGCATGTAGGTTATCATAGTTGCATGTTGCATAATAAAGGTCTAACAATCATGAAATGACACATGCAATAGCATGGAATGGCATCTGCTCAATATTATGAATAATAATAGTGCATGCATGGGAATACAAATCGCCTAATGAAATATAGAGACTAAACGTCAGTCAGATCTCATGGATCTGTACTGGAATACAATCAAATAACAAAGGAAATACCCGTGACCGCAAGAAGACAGCAGATCTGCTGCATGCACGGATAGGAAGGCCAAAATGAATGATCCCGGATGAGCACGGTGACCGCTATCAGCTGGAAAACTCGATCTGAAAACTCCACTGTCAGAATGAACTCGAAACTGCTCCAATCAATGCGCCCTGGCCTCTGCATTGGAAATAATGTCTGACGGATCTCAGAACAGATCTCTACGGCACCAGATCTGAACCCCTGGGGGTTTTGCACCCCAATGGATTCCACCGTCGAAATCTGCCGCTATGTAGCTCAAAACGATCGTCTCGTCCAACAATGAAATGGGTTGGAAGGGTTTGGTCGGATCTGATGAGAATCCCCTGCATGCAAGGCCAAACGTTTGTCCGGAATGGCTGCGCCCTAAACAGCTGTATGGGTCGCTCTGCAAGATTCCACCGTCGGAATCTGATGATGAATGGCTCAATGGAAGCGCCCTGGCTAGATCTCCACTGGGTCGGAATGAATCTGCAATCGGGACCACGGTCTACTGTAGATCTCTGAATCTCCCAAATAGCTTGCGCCCTCCTTGGCTAAGCTGCGCCCTCCACACTAAATCCTCCTGAAATGAACGATGAAATACCTGGATGGTATCTTTGATGGGCTAGGGTGTGTCTCTCAACACCAAAACCGATCAAGGGTGGTGGTTTCCTCCAGAAATCCACAAAACACTAAGGTCGGCTCTCTTCCTCCTCTGGAAGCTCTCAACATCAATTCATAACAATGCATAATGAGGAATTTGGTCAAATTCCTCTCTTTATATCTTTCCCGACCTAATTCTTCGTTGACATCACTTAACCTAGGCGCCTTTCCTCATAAGTGAATTATTTGTCAATTAAATCGCCCCCTTATCACCTTTTCGTTCTAATTCTTCGTTGACTTAGGCTTAAGTGATTTTTCCTAAGTATTTAGGCTTAATTTATCGTTTAGCCTTAATTCCTCCTTATTTCTCCATCCGGTTCCCTGTTTATGCCTGACTATAGTCTACGGGAACATATAGACTACTAAGTCATTCCCTGCTGGCCTAATCTTGGGGACGGGACATCACAAATACACACTTGCAAACGTGAGCAAAGTCCATCTCACTTAGTGTGTCCTTGGAGGCACAATGCCTAAGTTCACAGTCCACACTGTCACCTTGACTGGAACCTCTTCCTTCTAGGCTTACTCCTAGGGAAGCCAAGGGGGGTAGACCCTAGTTACTAGATTTGATTTAACTTTAAAGTTCTAGGAGTTGGTTTTAATTTGTTAGAAAGCTTGGGGAGAAACTAACCTAAGATGCTAAAGCAGCAAATGCAAAGTGCAAGATTATCTAAATAACAAGCAACCCTTTCCCTAAGTCAACTATGACTAGTGCCTAAGGTTGGGCAAGGGGTCAACTAAGTTTGAGGGTGGTTCAATTACAAAATATTACAATTTAAACTATTAGAACTATCTCACAAACTAAAGATCACAACTATTTACACAATGGAAGATAAATGTTACAAAGATACAAAATGATACATAAGATACAAAATAACAAGATATACAATGATGCCCAAAAGTGAAAGTTTTAGGAAATATTAAAATTGAGATCAATCACATAAGCTAAGCATGCCCCAATTGCACTTACTCTATTGGACTGCTTTTCACTGGCAACCACTAAAGCACTCAAGATTCAAGAAGATGATGCCTCCCCAAGTGGGATACTCAACTCCTTCTTGAATCACACCACAAGAAAAAATAAACAAAGATATATAAATTTGTTAACTCAAATGCTCACAATGATTTAAAACATTTAGAGAGACAAACCATAAGATTGCAATTAAAAATTGTAAACATGAAAGTATTAGCAATGTGTGTTCCTAAACATTCATCTAAGATCCCCCAACACACATGGATTGTCTATGCAACTAGGTGGTTAGGAGTTTCTTAAAAGTTAAGTAAATTTTATTATTCCCTCCCCCTAACTATGTGTGGAGCCTTAAGCTTCCTCCTCCCTTGGCCAAATAACTGCCGGGTGCTCAAGATAGTAAGGCAACGAGGTCCACCCCAGCTTCCACGGTCATCCCTGACAGTAAGAGTACTTCCCGGAGAGGACACCCACCTGTAGCGCCATGGGACGATCCCCTGCCACTACCCTCCGTTGTTTTCCTCAAACCCGTTTTAGATGGTGGAGATGGTTGAATAAGACTATCCTAAGTTGTCTAAAAAGTTATTATGACTCGCGGGTGAGTCTTTAGGTGTGTTTGGAGTGTTTTAGGAGTATTTTAGATGTCCGAAAATTGTGATTTAGGCCCAAAACCGAAACTGCAAAGTGTTTGAAATGAAGTGCTATGAATGTAAAGATTTAGCCCATAAACATAAGATGACATGAATGTAAAGCTCATAAGATAAAAACCATTAACATAGCATCCCATTCATCATCATGACATATAACTTTGCAAAAAGAAAAAGGCAAGAACAGCTTGCCGAATGATAACAAGAATAAAACTTTAAGACTTTCATCATTCATCCACATGTATGCTAGTTCAATGAAAAAGATATGCTTGAAAGGAAATACTTGGCAGCAAATAAAAAATTTAGATCCTAAACCATCAATTGATCACATATGCTTGAAAAAGATAAATGGCATAATGACTTAAGAAATAAATGAATTGTACCACTTAAGAAAGATTCTAAAGCATTAAACCATAAGACATGATAAGCATATGTAAAAAGAAATAACATGAAAGAAATGAAATGATAGATGTGATGACTACTCTAGATAATTTTAAACCATAATAGCATGTAGATCATCAAAAATATTTTCCTTTAGCCTCACGATTTTGGGGATAACTCTCCCAAGGTGTAGGCAACTAATATTTAGCAAAACTTCCTTTGTCTCTTCTAGAGGCTGCCCTAAACTGTTGTCTTAGGATTGTATGACAGTTGTATAACAGTTGTCATACCACCACCCTAAGTATCCCCCCTAAGTTGGCCACTCCAACCGCCCTAAGCAGCCTCCCTAAGTTGGCCACTACAACCTCCCTAAGCAACCCTCTTGGAGGTGCTATGAGGTTGACACATGGCATATGGTTGTCTTGGCATAAGGTTGACACTTAGTTACAATAGAGAAAATAGCTTCCAAAGCTATATAATTCAACAAGGGTAACGTTTTGTTCCCAACGATACTTAACATTTTCCATCCTGGACCCTATCGCAGTGTACTAAACTTCAGTAATGGGTCATGGTCCATTCTCTCATGAGAAGAGGGGCTGAAGGCCCAGAGGTTGATTGAATTTTTTGCTCAAAGAATAAAAGAATGATGCTAAAGAAAGAAAGGAATGATAGCAAAGGACTCTCAAAATCCAGTCGAAACTTGAGCTCTACCCTTTCCGTGCTCACCCCGGTCCCAAGTAGTGATGTTATAGCTTGAAACTTTATAAAAGGGGACTTGAAAATATGAATAAAAGGATAAATAAAAAGCACTTAGAAAAATAGCACTCAGAAAGTGATAACTCAATAGAAAGTGCACCCTCCACAAACGCGCTCATAGAAATGGATTAAATGACACCACAAGCTATGAAGTAAGCCCAGCATGTACCACTATCACACTTACTCTTGAAGGGTTCTTTTATTTCATTGTTTCCCTCAAGACCTATCCCTCTACCTGGGTCTTTTCTTTCACTATCTTGGTTGGCACACCTAATAGGTTTGATGAAGGCCCTCCCATATTCAAACTTGTCAGCTTACATAAAGTCCTGAGCTGGTGTGATACTTCAAGAGGATATTGAAGTGAATTATTCATGTGGCTTATATCTTAAGTAACAGCTTACGTTGCACGATTTAAGGACTAATATATCTTATGAACATTGGCTTACTTGATTTCATATTTTGTTTTGATTTAGATGCCCCTGACATAGTTCTTTGAAGGACAACCCAGGCTTTCACCCCGGACGTTGTGCCTTTATTGCAGGATTTGGTACATGTGATGCAGAGCAATGAGTCACCTAGTGACTTGACGCATTCAAACATGGGCTCTCACATATTCCGGACCTCGAACGATGGACAGATACCTTGATTTTGACAGATTTGGCCATGGTGGCACAAATATGGGTAGAAAGCCACACCTTGGGCTCTACACCCAGAGGCTATCTTGCACTGGATGGAGAACATTGCACAGGGAGAGGATTGGAGGACACTCAGAGACGATGCACATCCTTCTCCTCTTCACCACCCAGAGGATTGGAGGACACCACCCTCTGCACCTTGGACGTTGGGCATTTAAAGGATGACGTCATGTTAGGGTTTGATGGATGATGATGGTGTTTCCTACCATTTGGATGTCAGTGATGACATTGAGATTGATGTAGAATTGTCCCACCACCTTTGCACCTCAGACAATAACACATGGCCTTGGAGAGGCCCTCCTAGCCAATTGAGGGTATGACGTCACCATAGGTTGTCCATTTTAAGCATTTAATGCATTCAATTTCAAATCTGAAAATTACTTCCAAGTGACCTCAAACTGTAAACTAGGGTTGTTATCACTGAATAATTTTACACTGAAATTATGATAAAAAATTATAGCGGAAGTACAAAGATCAAAGAGAAAACATCCATGCACAAGAGACACAAATTTATGTTCAGTAAAATTTTTAGATTAGGAATATTTTGACGAAAAAACCAGTCCTCTCAGCAAAATTACAACTTCGACAAATTCCGGAAAACCCTTCCAACTTACAAATCTGTTGTACGGCCATGTTGGCGTCACCTGTACAGCCCCTTGTGTCACTCTCCTCACATGTGAGGCTATACAAATGACCTGTGGTTGCTATACGAACCCACACATGCGGTACAGCCTGCAATAAATGTGTCATACAGTCTGCACGTGTGGTTGTTCATGCAGCTATACAGTCCGCACGTGTCGTACAGACCATATGACTCACACGTGCAGTTTGTTTTCTTCCTCCTCTCACGCGTGTGAGCTTACACGTGCAACCCCTCCCTTGGCAAAAAAATCAGAACGGAAAGACAGAAAACCCTAGGGCATATTTGTCAAAGTGAAGAATTTCCTTGCTGAAATTGTCACCCCAATCTCCTAGGCAAGAGTGCTCACTCACCCATGCCAACACCATAATGACAGGATGAAAATGTCACAATAAGAGATGTGTGTGGTGCCTCCACACATTCTCTCCTTTTATAGGATTCTAATGAGTGAGTTTAGGAATCCCTTCTAAACTCAACATTAAATTAGAATTGTGTATTCCTCCAACTAGGTGCCAAGCCCCAACAATAACAATTCCAAGCCCCAACTCTCCATAAAAGGGGTTTCCACAAATAGAAATACAATGTGAATGCCAACAAAGGTTCCTACATGCCCGACACCAAGGCCAATGTGAGAATACATGCTCGATGTTGCAAAAACATCAACACTCCCTCTTAGCGAGGGAGGTATTCTCAACCACTCCTATCTTATCTCTATAGTAGACAAATTTCTCCTCTGATCTCGGAATTATGTCCCACACATCATACTTCATGATGGACCGATACTCCTCCATCATGGAATCCTTCCAAACCTGTTGGCATGTTGCCTCCTCAAAAACCAGAAGGCTCAGAATCAATGATGCTACTCATAAGCACTACATAGCTCAAAAATCTTTGCAAAGCCCTACTCTCCTTGAAATTGCCCCTGGGGCCGCATGCCTCTCTGCATCTCTCAAGGTATCTTGAAGCCATCTAAGCCTCGTGTCCTTATCACTAGAAGGTTCTACTGGATCCATTGACTCCTCCTCAAGGTCTGAAGGTTGAACCCCTGTACTGGATGGACCTGTACACTCTTCAACCTTTGGAGCCTCTTGGTCCTCACCATCACTTGGAAGTAGCTCTGTCTCCCACACTTGAGGTGGCTTTACCTCTCACACTGGATCCGCTATCACAACTGCTCCCTTTGACATAGAAGCAATTCTCGTTGTATGACCTGGACCCTTCTTGGAAGACACCTTGCTCCTAGAAGCCTCCCACTTCTGAGCATCCTGCATGGCCATCTCAACCCATGACACCTTCTTGACAGTCGTGGAAGAGTCCTCTCTCCCACCTGAACTTGAAGGTTGACTTCCTCTGGACGGTTGATTGTCCCTCTGAACATGTACAACCTTCTCCCCACTGTTCTTCAGTATAGGCTTGCATGTTATTCTATAGAAGTTGTTTTCTCTAACTCCAAGAACGACTGATGTGTCTAAGCTAGATCCTCTAAGCATGATCAAGGCATGTCCATCCCGAAATAATATCGCATAGCCCTTCTCAAGTTCCACATACATATCTGAGTCAGACTCTGTGAAGCTCTCGAACAACTCTCGTGCTCCTGTCATATGACATGTGGCTCCACTATCCATCAACCAAGTCCCATTGCCGAAAATTGTACCAGAAAGAACGGAGACTAATAAGAACTCCCTCGGAAGCCTGTCTGCAACCTCATCCACCTCTGTTGATGATGCATGTTGCTTCCCTCTCCATTTCTTTTAATGTGGACACTGTGAAGCATAGTGGCCTAGCTTATGACAAGCAAAACACTGACCTTGCTTAGGTCCTTCTTCTTCCATGGCTTTGGAGATGCCTCTCTCCCTAGAGAACCGTTTCCTCTGCCCTTCCTAGAATGAGCAACTAGGGCTTGGTTCTCATCATCACTACCTCTCTGCTTGCCATTCGTGGACTCTATCCGATCCTCCTCTTGGATGCAATCAATCCACAGTCTGTTAAATGGTGGCAACTTCTCCCATGCACAAATCCCTTTCACAAATGGTTCCCAAGACTCGAGAAAACCATTCAATGCCACATTCACCAACTCTGTGTCATCAACTGCCTCACCAATGGCTACAAGCTGATCACGAATCTGAGTGATCCTCATGAGGTAGCTAGCAATTGTGTCTGATTTGGACATCTCAACAGATTGGATCTTATGCCCCAAAATCAACTTTCGCTTTGTATTCTCACTTTGGTACAAGCCTATCAAAGCATCATACATATCCTTTGATGTCTTCTTCTCGGAAATTTGAGGAATCAAATGATCTTTCACAGAATCCAACAACACCCACTTGGCCTTCACTTCCTTCTTATGGGCTACCAATTCTTGTGAATCATTTGGATCTGGAATCACAATCTCAACATAATCTTTGAGATCATTCTCTTCCAAGACCAAAAGAATCCTAGCCTTCCAGGCCCGAAAATTTGTGGCCCCCTCCAACCTATCCTCCACTCTAAGAGTGCTCACCATCATGTCCAAACAAGAGCACAAATCTGCAGTGACTTGTGTCTCGAGAGATGACTCCCTCTTTCTCTAGAGCCTATGCTCTGATACCATGTCAATTTAAGCATTTAATGCATTGAATTTCAGATCTGAAAAATTACTTCCAAGTGACCTCAAACAATAAACTAGGGCTATTATCACTGAATAATTTTACATTGAAATTATGACAAAGTTATAGCAGAAGCACAAAGATCAGAGAGAAAAAATCCATGCAAAAGAGACACAAATTTTTTTCAGTAAAATTTTCAGATTGAGAAATTCCAAGGACAAAACTAGTCCTCTCAACAAAATTACAACTCCAAAAATTTCTGGAAAACCCTTCCAACAACTTACAAATATGTTGCACAACCCTACTGACGTCACCTGTACGACCCCCTGCATCACCCTACTCACGCATGCAGCTGTATGGATGACTTGCAACTATTGTACGGACCCACACGGGCGTTATGACTTGCAATAAATGTGTCGTACAGCCCGCACATGTGGTTGTTCCTGCGGTTGTACGGTCCACACATGTCGTACAAACTATATGGCACAAACGTGCAGCCTGTTTTCTTCCTCCTCTCACACGTGTGAGCTCACACGAGCGGCCTCTCTCTCTTGTCAGAAAAATCATAACAGAAAGACAAAAAACCCTAGGCCAAATTTGCCAAAGTGAAGAATTTCCTTGCTGAAATTGTCACCCCAATCTCCTTGGCAAGAGTGCTCACCCACTCATGCCAATACCATAATGACAAGATGAAATGTCACAATAAGAGATGTGTGTGGTGCCTCTTCAAATTGTCTCTCCTATTATAGGGGTCCAATGAGGGAGTTTAGGAACCCCTTCTAAACTCAACATTAAATTAGAATTGTTTATTCCTCCAACTGGGTGCCTGTTGAAATATTGTAACTGCGAAGATTATTATAATTATAATTGAGTTATTACTATATAG
The DNA here is from genome assembly GCA_032191745.1 of Picea mariana. Lineage (NCBI taxonomy): Eukaryota > Viridiplantae > Streptophyta > Pinopsida > Pinales > Pinaceae > Picea > Picea mariana. The sequence goes on from JASDQU010307838.1 coordinate 351,102, forward strand.
ATCAAATCCCCTTCTGTGGATTGATCATGTCGGGACTTATGAAAGACCAAATCCCCTTTTTTGGATTGGTCAAACCACATTCATATGGTGGAAAAGTCAGGCCCTAGGGTTTATTAAGGTGGTTTTCACCACTATTGGAAGAAGTTGGCCCTGCTTGGTGAAGAGACATAACCCTAGCGCCCCTCAACTAGTATAAATAAGAGAGGAAGGCGCCTCATTCATTCACTCATTGAATCACTAAAGTGTGCATCTTTTGAAGGTAGTTGCAGCTGCAAGAATGAGAGAGAGGCCCATGCTCAGTCTTGGATATTCTTTAGTGTTTTAGTCTCTAGTCTTGGCATTGTATTGGCAATCCATTATTGAGGAAGTCTTTGTTGGGTTTTCTCCCCCATCAGGGTTTCCTAGGATAAAATGTTGTCTACCTTGTGATTGTGTTTCTTTCAGTGATCCTACTTATGCTATTATTGTCTAGTAAATTGAAAAGAATTTAATAGCAGCTCTAAAGTTAACATGGAATCAGAGTTGAACTGAATAGAGCACCTTTCACTGGGTAACCAAAAACATCACTGTTGTGTACAAGAAAATTAAGGATTTTTATTGACAGGGAATTTCTGACTAAAAACCATCTAGGGAAGTGTGCCCTAGCCTAGCGCATCACTTGGCAGCTTGAGCACACCTTTTCAGTGGCCAGAGCCTCCAGAAAGTGAAACCCTAGTTTTGACTGGTACCAAGAAACCAGGAAACCAAAATCAATACCAGAAGTACCAGTCCAGATATACGTAGGTCAAGTTACAATAGGTAAAACTTGAAATATTTTAAATCTGACAACTCCAGCCTACTCGCCTTAGCCCAGCGCACCTCCTAGTAAGTTCAGATTCACTTTCTGAGCACTTTCAGTTTTTGGTCATTTTCCCATCTCCAGGTCAAGATCTCTACAAGCACCAAGCTTGTTGACAAGTTAGAAGGTGTGGAAAACTTCTCGGCCTAGAAATACAGGATTGCACTCATTCTTGAAGAGAATGACCTTGCAAAATTCATGAAAGAAAATGTACCAGAACCCAAACAAGATGCAATTAAATCAAAGTACAATAAGAATATGGTTAGGGCCAAAAAGATCATTGCAGACTACATTAAAGATCACTTGATCCCTCAAGTATCTTCCAAGAATACTCCAAAAGAGTTGTTTGATGCCCTAACCAAAATGTATGAAGGAGAGAACATCAATCGGAAGATGAACTTGAGAACTCAACTCAAGAATACAACGATGTAGAAAGGAGAAACAGTCCAAGACAATTTCTATAGGGTTATGTTGAAATATTGTAACTGTAAAGAGTATTCTATTTATTATTGATATATTATTCATTAGATCAATCCCCTTTTGTGGATTGATCATGCCGGGCATTGTAAATGACCAAATCCCCTTTTGCGGATTGGTCAAACCCTAATTGTAATATGCAAATTGAGAAGTCAGCACCCAGGAAAATTAAAGTGGTTCTAACCACCCAGAAAGAGAAGTCAGTCGTCCCTGTGAAGGGACACCTCCTTTCAGCGCTTGCCAGTTTGTATAAATAAAGGAAGCCAGCCACTCATTTGTTCACTCACTCATTCGATCATCCAGAGCGCAAGTTTGGAGCTGCAGTTGGAGAAGAAGGAAGAGAGAGAGGCGCATTACTTGGGAGAGGACTTTCTGTAGTGTTTGGTTTATTATCTTGGCATTGTATTGCCTATCTATATTAAGGAAGTTTTTGTTGGGTTTTCTCCCCCATGAGGGTTTCCTAGGATAAATGATGTGTCTCTTGTGATTGTGTTTCTCCCAGTGATCCTATCTATGCTATGGTTATCTAGTAAATTGAAAAGAAACCTAATAATAGCTTAAACTCTAACATGGTTTCAGAGCTAAGCTGAAGAGAGCATATTTCACAAGAAAAAGAAAAACGTCACTATTATCGTACAAGAAAATTAGGGCTTTTATTGAAGAGGAATTTCAGCCCAAAAGCCATAGTGAAAAGTGCTCCCTAGCCCAAGGAACTCTTTGGCACCTTCAACGCACCTTTTCAGTGGATAGAACTCCCGAAAAGTGAAACCCTAGTTTTCACCAATACCAGAAGTACCAGAAAACCATAAGTACCAAAAAACTGTAACAGATAACCAAATATGCAATTGCAATAATATATATAAAATATGAATAATTGATAAAAATATGATGATGATTACAATTGAGAATGAGGGCTTATTATATACCCACACAGGGGTGCCCTTTCACCACTAGACATGTCTTTTCGAGAGCATGTCCTTTCATTATAAATAATTACTATTTACTAACTAACTATTTACTAATTAATTATTATGTTATGAACATCTTATTTATATATATTATGTTCATAACATTGCTTTCCTCTTAAAAAATGCTTTGTCCTCAAAGCATTGGTAACGACGGGTGTAATTGACGAAAATGTTCTGATTCCCATGCTGCATCTTCCTCTGGAAGGTTTTTCCATTTGATAAGATATTCTTTGATTATGCGAGATCGTAACTTCCTTTCTCTAGAGGCAATAATGGCTTCTGGCTCTAAAATTATTCTGCCTTCTTCGTCCAACAGGGGAAGTAGAGTTTGGACCTTTTTGCATTGTCCAACAACTTTTTTTCAGACATGATACATGAAAAACGTTGTGGATACGACTCTTATCTGGTAAGTCCAATCCATACGCGACATGACTAATTTTTCTGTTAATTTGATATGGTCCGTAATATTTCGGGGCTAACTTATTCTTTCCTTGTTGTTTAAGTGATAATTGTTTATATGGTTGGAGTCTCACAAATACCCATTCTCCAACTTCGAATTCTCTTTCTGTTCGGTGTTGATCAACCTGTTGCTTCATTCTATTTCTTGCTATAACCAAGTTTTCCTTGAGAATTGCACGACTTTTTGACTTTCATCCAGAAGCTCCTTTACTGATGCGACTTTTGTTTGAGTTGTGGCTAACTCTTTCCATGATGGTGGTGGATATCCATAAAGAGCTTGAAATGGTGTCATTTTAGCTGATGTGTGATATGTGGAATTATACCACCATTCGGCGAGGTGCAACCATTGAAGCC
>JASDQU010307838.1:354297-371473 GCA_032191745.1 Picea mariana
CCGTGCATGCAGCAGATCTGCTGTCTCCTTGCGGTCACGGGTATTTTTGTCATTTGATTGTATTCCAGTACAGATCCCTGAGATCTGACTGACGTTTAGTTGATATATTTCAGTAGGCGATTTGTATTCCCCCGCATGCACTGATATTCTTCATAATATTGAGTTATTGGTCTTAGCTGCTATTGCATGCGTCATTTTATGGTTGTAATACATTTGTTATGCTACATGCAACTATGAGAACTTACATGCAACAATAATAACTGACATGCAAACACCTTAAACAAGACAATCTACATCAAACCCTAAAACGCATCCAGAAACCCCCAGTGTATCAGATTTGCAGCGAATATCTTGATCATCCGGATCAGGGATATTTCATAAACACATTGGAAGATCTTGATCATGGATCATGGTCTTCACTACTTCCATTATCGTTTTGTTCTTTCTTTCTGCCACACCATTTTGTTGAGGATTGTAGGGAGTGGTGAGCTCCCTCTTTATCTCAACATCTTTGCAGAAGTTCACAAACTCTTTTGAGGTGTATTCTCCTCCATTATCTGACCTGAGTATCTTGATCTTTCTTTCGGAAAGATTCTCTATCAAGGCTTTGAATTCCTTGAACTTACTGAACACTTCATCTTTTGATTTCAAAAAGTACACCCAGGTCTTACGAGAATAATCATCAATAAAAGATACATAGTATACATACCCATTGATGGAGGATGATGGCATTGGGACACACATCTGAATGAATGAGTTCTAGGACTATTTCTTCTTTGTTGTCTCTCTTCGGAAAAGGGTTCTTGATGTTCTTCCCTTGCGCACATCCATTGCATACGCCTTCATGGTCAACCTTGAGTTCTGGTAGACCTGTGACTGCTTCGCATACGTATGGCAGCGCCTTGTAGTTGATGTGGGCTAATCTTCTATGCCAAAGTTCACATGGATTCTCAATGGCGTGGGTCATGGCAGCTTCTGAGTTACCCTTTAGCTTATACAAGCCACCTTCTTTTCCAATGACGATTGCTTCTTTCAAGGTTTCTCCTTTAGTACATTGCGTTCTACAACCTTCACTATAGCTTCCTTAGGGTTATTACCTGTGACCTCTGATAGCATTTTCAGGCGGTGGCACCATCTGGCAGCAGTGGTAATCATTACCAACTCTTAAAAACTTCAAGGGTGACTGCAACTGGTACTATGGTTGATACTTCAACTGGTACTACAACTGGTTCTGAGACTACAACTGCAGCTGCAACTTAGGGTTTTATGAGGAAACCCTAATTTTTCAAACTTCAAATTTAGAAATTCTGATACAGGGGATAGATGAGCTAAGTTGAGGCGAGTAAGCTAATGCAGTCAGATTTCTCAAAATCCAATTTTTACCCCTCCAAACTTGATCTGCGAATTTCAAGACTAGTGCTTCTAGTTTTTTGGTACTCTGGTACTTCTGGTTTTCTGGTACTTTTGGTATTTTGTGAAACTAGGGTTTCACTTTCCAAGAGATCTAGCCACTTAAAAGTTGCATTGAGGATGACAAAGTGATCCTAGAGGAAGGGCGCACTTCTCTAGATGGTTTTAGGGCTGAAATACTTCACCAACAAAAAGCCCTAATTTGCATGTACGGCTACAGTGACGTTTTTCACTTTCTCTTGTGAAAGATGCTCTCTTCAGCTTAGCTCTGAAACCATGTTAAGGTTTAATCTATTATTAGAGTTCTTTGCATTTCAATAGATAACAATAGCATAAGATAGGATCACTGAGAAATACACAATCACAAGAGACACATCATTTATCCTGGGAAACCCTCATGGGGGAGAAAACCCAGCAAAAACTTCCTTATTATAGATAGCCAATACAATACCACGAGATAACTCAAACAAATACAGAAAGTCCTCTCCCAAGAATGTGCCTCTCTCTCTCTCTCTCTCTCTCTCTCTCTCTCTCTCTCTCTCTCTTCTCCAACTGCAACTCTGAAACTTGTCTCTCATTGAACAAGTGAGTGTGTGTCTAAGTGAGGCGCTAGCCTCCTTATTTATACAATTCTGGCACGTGTAGAAGTGTCTCTTCACTGGCAGGGCCAACTTCTCAATCTGGGTGGTTATAACCACCTTTAATATATTCTGGGGCCTCTTTAATATATTCTGGGGCCAACTTCTTATTCTACCAATTACAATTATGTTTTGACCAATCCGCAAAAGGGGATTTGGTCTTTTACAATAGTCGACATGATCAATCCGCAATAGGGGATTGATCTAATGAATAATTCCACAATAATAATTAGAATACACTTTGCAATTACATTATTTCAACATGGTGTCCCCAAAGGAACCATGAGACAAGTGAAGAAACCTAAGCCATTCTCCAGTTATATGGATTTTAATGTGTGATCTCTTAGAGAAGGAGCCTACCTGCTTTGAAGAAGCCATTCAAAAGAAAGAATGGGCAGATGCCATGACGGAGGAATACCAATCCATCATAAAGAATGATGTATGGGAAATAGTTCCCAGACCAAAGAGCAAGGATGTGGTATCTTCCAAATGGATTTTCAAAATAAAACATGTTGTTGATGGAAATATTGAGAAATATAAAGCAAGGTTTGTTGCTCGTGGCTTTTCTCAAAAGGAAGGCATTGATTATGAAGAGATGTTTGCTCCTGCAGCCAGATACAATTCAATCAGAACCATCATAGCCCTTACAGCTAAAATGAAGTGGAAGTTACACCAGATGGACGTAAAAACTGCCTTCTTGAATGGTGTCATTGAAGAAGAAGTGTATATAGAACAACCTCAAGGATTTGAAGTTAAAGAGAGGCAGACTCATGTCTGCAAGTTGAAGAAGGCTCTGTACAGATTGAAGCAAGCTCCTAGAGCTTGGCATGGAAGGATTGACAGTTTTCTAACGAGCTTGGGCTTTACCAAGAGTAAAGTTGATTCTAGGTTATGAATGATGAACCTGTTATATTGTTGTTGTGTGTGGATCACGTATTCTTAACTGGAGAAGAAAAACTCATCATTGAATGTAAGAAGAATCTTGCTGCAGAATTTGAGATGAAAGACCTTGGCCTAATGCACTATTTCTTAGGTCTTGGGGTCTGGCAGAGCCCAGAGAGGATCTTCCTTAACCAAGGGAAGTATGCACTTGAAATATTGAAGAGATTTGATATGTTCGAGCGCAAGTCCATGAATACACCCATGGAAACAAAGTTGAAACTCCTAGTTGACACTTCGTTAGAATTGATTGATGCTACACTGTATAGACAGATCATTGGACCGTTGATGAATCTGACAAATAACAGGCCAGATATATGTTTTGTTGTGAACACCTTGAGTCAGTTTCTGGTAGAGCCCAGACGTGTTCACCTAGTTGCTGCAAAATATGTGATGAGGTACCTTAAGGGTACATTAGATTGCGGTCTCAGTTATGATGGAGATCGTGACTTCAGACTCAGTGGTTATACTGATTCAGATTGGGCTAGAAGTTTCTCTGACAGAAAGAGCACTTTAGGATGTTGTTTCAATCTGGGGTCAGCCATGATCTCATGGGAGAGTAGGAAGCAATCAAGCATTGCTCTCAGCACGGCAGAAGCAGAATACATTGTTGCATGTTCTGCCAGTTGTGAAGCCATATGGCTTCGGAAGTTGTTGACAGGTTTATTCGATCTAGAGATGGAAGCAACCATGATCCTATGTGATAACCAGAGATGCATAAAGATGACAGAGAACCCTGTCTTCCATGACAAGTCAAAACGCATAGAGATCTGATATCATTACATACGTGATATGGTGCAAAGGGGAGCCATAAAGCTCTAGTATGTTAGCACGGATGAACAGGTTGTTGATGTGTTGACCAAGCCTCTATCTCGTGTAAAGTTTGAGCACTTTCGAGATAAGCTTGGTGTAGTCTGAAAGGGCCTCCCTAGAAAGGGGGAGTAGTGTTGTGCTGCCAGCCCTGTGCAGTGATGTCAGCTTCATGCTGATGATGTGCCAGCCTCGTGCTGTGATGATGTGCCAGCCTCGTGCTGCGATGATGTGCCAGCCTCGTGCTGTGATGATGTGCCATCCTCGTGTTGTGATGATGTGCTAGCCTCGTGTTGTGATGATGCGTTACCAGCCTCGTGTTGTGATGCCAGCTTCGTGTTGTGATGCCAGCTTCGTGTTGATGATGGTGTGTTGCCAATCTCGTACTGTGATGCCAGCTTCGTGCTGATGATATTGTGTAGCCAGCTTCATGTTGTGATGCCAGCTTCGTGTTGAAGACCCTCAACCTAGTGTTGATGTTGATGATGCTCCAGCCTTTGTGTTGTGTTGTTGATGATGTTGATGATGAGAAAAACTTTCGATGATTTATAGATACGCTAGTCAATGTTCCAGATGTTGTTGATGATGTTTCCCTCTCTCTCCTGATGATGTTGTAAAATACCCTTCTTGTTAAGAGGGAGTGTTCAAATATTGTAACTGCAAAGAGTATTCTATTTATTATTGATGTATTATTCATTAGATCAATCCCCTTTTGTGGATTGATCATGTCGGGCATTGTAAATGACCAAATCCCCTTTTGCAGATAGGTCAAACCCTAATTGTAAAATGCAAATTGAGAAGTCGGCCACCAGGCAAATTAAACTGGTTCTAACCACACAGAGAGAGAAGTCAGCCCTGCCAGTGAAGAGACACCTCCTTTCAGCGTCTGCCAGTTTGTATAAATAAAGAAAGCCAGCCACTCATTTGTTCACTCACTCATTCGATCATCCAGAGTGCAAGTTTGGAGCTGCGGTTGGAGAAGAAGGAAGAGAGAGAGGCGCATTACTTGGGAGAGGACTTTTTGTAGTTTTGGGCCTTGGCATTGTATTGGCTATCTATATTAAGGAAGTTTTTGTTGGGTTTTCTTCCCCATAAGGGTTTCCCAGGATAAATGATGTGTCTCTTGTGACTGTGTTTCTCTCAGTGATCCTATCTATGCTATGGTTAACTAGTAAATTGAAAAGAAACCTAATAATAGCTTAAACTCTAACAGGTTACCCATTTCAAAGAATAGCTAGAAGCAATTGAAGAAAACTTGGACGAAGATGAACTCATCATGACAACTCTTAAAGGTATCACAAGACCTTGGGATGCCTTCATCCAAACTATCTGTGCAAGAAAGAAGAAACTCCAATTTGACAGTTTTTGGGAAGAATGTGTTCAAGAAGAAGCAAGAGTAGCCAACCGAGAAGCAGTACTATTAAGGGATGAAGACCAAGCCCTAGTTGCTCATGCTAAAGGAGGAAAGGAAAGGTCTCATTTCCAAAAGGAGAGCCACCCTCATAAGGAATCTCACTCCCCATAGAGATTCACACACTTCCATAAAGAATCTCACCCTCCAAGAAGATTCCAGAAATATCAGAAGCGTCAAAGAAGAGAAAAAGATTTATCCTCTTATCAATGTTATCATTGTGATAAGATGGGACATATTTCTAAGAATTGTCCTACCAGAAGGGAAGAATACAAGAAGAGAAATAAAAAAAGACATCATGCCCATGCAGTTGAAGATGATGAGCCACCCATGAAGCTGTCTAAAGAAGAAATTGAAGATTATGTTTTATTTTCCGCCCTCTCGAGATTTGTGACACCTGGAGAGGATACTTGGCTCATAGACAGTGGTGCATCTAAGCACATGATGGGTTAGAGAGACATGCTCTCTAGCCTTACAGAAAAGACCTTTCCCTAGAAAGTTACACTCGGAGATGATTACCAGTACCCTATCAAAGGAGTGAGAGAATCCACCTACAAACTTGATTCAAGGACCTCGATAAAAATGAAGGATGTACTATACGTACCAGGTTTGACAAAGAATTTGCTTTCTATCTCAGCTTTAGATAAGAAAGGTTTCAGGGTTGCATTCATAGATGGTGAATTTCTTATGTGACCTAAAGGAAAAACCATAGAAGATGCAATTTTTATCGGAACAAAAGAAGGTGGCTTGTATAAGTTAAAAGGTCACTCAAATGCAGCCTTGACTCACTCCACTAAGACTCCATGTGAACTTTGGCATAGACGACTAGCTCACATCAACTACAAAGCCTTACCATATGTAAGCAAGGTAGTTACAGGTCTACCGGAATTCAAGGTTGATCATGAAGGTGTGTACAAGGGATGTGCACAAGGAAAGAACATAAAGAATCCTTTCCCAAAGAGTGACAGTAAAGAAGAAGGAATCTTGGAGCTCATCCACTCAAATGTATGTGGTCCAATGCCATCAACCTCTCTTAGTGGGTATGTATACTATGTGTCATTCATTGATGATTAGTCTCGCAAGACTTGGGTTTATTTCTTGAAATCAAAAGATGAAGTATTTGGAACATTCAAGGAATTCAAAGACTTGATAGAAAATCTCTCAGAAAGAAAAATTATTCAGGTCAGATAATGGAGGAAAATACACCTCAAAAGAACTTGTAAGCTTTTGCAGAGATGTCGGGACTAAGAGAGAGCTCACCACTCCCTATAATCCTTAGCAAAATGGTGTAGCAGAAAAAAAGAATAGAACAATAATGGAAGCAGTAAAGACTATGATCCACGATCAAGATCTTCCAATGCACTTATGGGTTGAAGCAGCAAGAACTGTTGTTTATGTCCAAAACAGATTATCCCATAGTCCACTTGGATTCAAAACATCAAAGAAATGTTCTCCGGAAAGAAGCCAGAAGTAAGCCATCAAAAAATATTTGGATGTCCAGTGTTTGTATAGATTCCGAAAGAAAGGAGAACGAAGTTGGATCCTTCAAGAAAGAAGGGAATATTTGTTGGATACTGTGAGGTCTCTAAGGCCTTTAGAATTTACATACCAGGTTACCATCACATTGAGATCAGCAGAGATGTAACCTTTGATGAAGATGTAGCACTCAAGAAATCAAGGAGATGCCAGCTTGAAGAAGTATATGAAGAAAAACCTGTAGCTCCCAGAGTTGTAGAACCAGTGAAGGAAGTTACAGTTATTCCTGATGATGAGATTCCAGAAGATCATGATATGATAGAATCTCAAGAACCTCCCTAGATGATGATCTCTCACAAGAGAAAGCCAGCTTGGGAAAGGGAACTTATTCAAGATGGAGAAAAGTATGGTGTCCCAAAAGGAACCATGAGACAAAGCAAGAAACCTAAGCCATGCTCCAGTTATATAGCCTTGATGTGTGATCTCATAGAAAAGGAACCTACTTGCTTTGAAGAATAAATTCAGAAGAAAGAATGGGCAGATCCCATGACAAAAGAATACCAATCCATTATAAAGAATGATGTATGGGAAATAGTTGTCAGACTGAAGAAGAAAGATGTGGTATCTTCCAAATGGATATACAAGATAAAACATGTTGCAGACGGAAGTATTGAAAAACATAAAGCAAGTTTTTTAGCTCATGACTTTTCTCAAAAGGAAGGCATTGATTATGAAGAGACGTTTGCTCTTGTAGCCAGATACACTTCTATCAAAACCATCATAGCTCTTGCAGCCAAGATGAAGTGGAAGTTACACCAGATGGATGTGAAAACAGCCTTCTTAAATGGTGTTATTGAAGAAGAAGTGTATATAGAACAACCACAAGGGTTTGAAGTTGAAGATAGAAAGGCCCATGTATGCAAGTTGAAGAAGGCTCTGTACGGATTGAAGCAAGCTCCCAGAGTTTGGTATCGCAGAATTGATAGTTTCTTGACGAGCTTGGGCTTTACCAAGAGTAAACCTGATTCTAACCTTTACTTCAAGGTTATGAATGATGAGCCAGTTATATTCCTACTGTATGTGGATGACTCATTCTTAACAGGAGAAGAAAAGCTCATCACGAATTGTAAGAAGAAGCTCGTTGCAGGATTTGAGATGAAAGTCCTAGGCTTGATGCATTATTTCTTAGGTCTTGAAGTGTGGCAGAGCCCAGAGAAGATCTTCCTTAACCAAGAGAAGTATACAGTTGAAATACTGAAGAGGTTTGACATGTTGGAATGCAAAGCCATGAACACACCCATGGAAACAAAGTTGAAGCTCCTAATTGATACTTTGTCAGAATTAGTTGATGCTACTCTGTACAGACAGATTATTGGTTCGTTGATGTATCTGACGAATACCAAGCCAGATATATGTTTTGTTGTGAACACCTTGAGTCAGTATCTGGTAGAGCCCAGACGTGTTCACCTTGTTGCTGCAAAACATGTGATGAGATAACCTAAGCGTTAATTGGACTTTGATCTCTATTATGGCTTTGGAAGTTCTTGACAGCTCTATTCGATCTAGAGATGGAAGCCACTGTGATTCTATGTGATAACCATAGTTGCATAAAGATGACGGAGAACCAAGTGTTCCATAATAAGTCTAAGCATATAGAAATCTGGTATCACTACGTTCGTGATATGGTGCAGATGTATTGACCAAGCCTCTGTCTCGTGTAAAGTTTGAATACTTTCGAGACAAGCTTGGTATAGTTCGAAAGGAACTCCCTCGAAAGGGGGAGTGATGTTGATGATACTATGGTATCCTAACCAACAACGAGTAGCTTTGTTAAGATTTTATATCCTAGGGGATTGATCATCCCTAGACATATCCCGAAGGTCCGGTAAGGACGGTCTGTCAGAGTACTTGTGCATGTATATGCCAGTTGTGGTCAATAGTAGTAGCTTCGTTAGGATTTTATATCCTAGGGAATATTTTGATTCCTGGGCAGATCCTGAAGGTCCGGTAAGGACGGTCTGTCAGATTACCACGTGGTAGCTCCGTTAGGATTTTATATCCTAGGGAATATTATGATTCCTGGGCAGATCTAGAAGGTTCGGTAAGGACGATCTGTCAGAGTACCACAAAATGTTGTTGTTCCACCTGCCTCATTATGTTGCTATATGATGATGATTTTGTTATCTCAGCCTTGTGCTGATCATGTTGTTATCTCCGCCTCGTGTTGATGATGTTATTGTATCATCCTCGTGTTGTTGATGATGATGTATCAGCCTCATGTTGCTGTTGATGATGTTGTTTCAACCTCGTGTTGTTGTTAATGATGTTGAACTAACCTCGTGCTGTTAATGATGACGTTGGTGATGTTGTTGCCTTAGCATTATGCTAATTGATGTTGATGCAGATGATGATGATGATGTTATTCCAGCTCCATGTTGTGAACGATGATGTTATTGATGATGAGAAAAACTTTCGATGATTTGTAGATATGCCAATCAATATTCCAGATGTTGATGATATTGTTGCCCTCTCTCTCTCCTAATGTTGTATTTGGTTATGTCAGTAGAATACCCTTCTTGTTAAGGGGGAGTGTTGAAATATTGTAACTACGAAGAATATTCTAATTATAATTGAGTTATTATAATATAGATCAAATCCCCTTTTGTGGATTGATCATGTCGGGAATTATGTATGACCAAATCCCCTTTTGTGCATTGGTCAAACCACATTCATATGGTGGTATTTGAGAAGTCGGCCCCTAGGGTTTATTAAAGTGGTTTTAACCACTATTGGAAGAAGTCATCCCTGCTTGGTGAAGAGACATAACCCTAGCGCCCCTCAGCTAGTATAAATAAGAGAGGAAGGCGCCTCATTCATTCACTCACTCAATCACTCAACAAGTGTGCATCTTTTGAAGGTAATTGCAGTTGTAAGAAGGAGAGAGAGGTGCATGCTCAGTCTTGGATATTATTTAGTGTTTTGGTCTCTAGTCTTGGCATTGTATTGGCAATCTATTATTGAGGAAGTTTTTGTTGGGTTTTCTCCCCCATAAGGGTTTCCCAGGATAAAATTTTGTGTAACTTGTGATTGTGTTTCTTTCAGTGATCCTGCTTATGCGATTATCGTCTAGTAAATTAAAAAGAACTTAATAGCAGCTCTAAATTTAACAGTGACAAACCCCAACAATAACAATTCCAAGCCCCAACTCTCCATAAAAGGAGTTTTCACAAAATAGAAATGCAATGTGAGTGCCAACAAAGATTCCCACATGCCCGAAACCAAGGCCAATGTGCGAATACCTACGCGATGCTACAAAAACATCCACATATGTCTGGCCATTTTTGTATCACTTTTGCATTTTTAGCATTTGTAAAGGCAAATCTAAGGGGTTGGCCCCACTTGAAGAGACATGACCTTTCATATGTGACTTCTAGAGTGTTAGGGTTTTCCTTATAAATAAGGCTAGCACTCCATTCATTTTCATCATCATTTTTCTCCCACAATTGTGGGAGAGCAACTCTAAAAAGTTCGATATTTTCTCTCTCTTGGTCTCTTGAACTCATGAGCAACTTTGGAGAAGGAGCGTTTGTGGATGTGCTTGCTTCTTGGATAATTATTTTCTGCAACTAGGGTTTGGATGGTCTAGCAACTTGGAAAAATAAGTAAATTTCTGCAATTTCATGTTTTGTGCTAATGTTTAAAGTGTTAGTTACTATTTTGTTCCAAGTTTCTTTGTCTTGTTGAAACCCTAGGAAGGAGACATAAGTGTTTCTCTCCTTCACAAAGTTTTATTGTCTAAGTTTTGTGAAAGCGTTATTTGCTAGGGTTAAGAACCTAAGGCCGAAAAGTGTTTGCACTTTAGGATTTTAACCATAGCCTTTGATCCTTGACCTAAGTGGAATAAGAAGAGGGAAAACAGCACCTAGGGCCCAAGAGTATTTGCACCCTAGGAGCCATTTTCTTCAAGGTCTAGTCCTAAGGCCCAAGAGTGTTTGCACCTGAGGGTTTAGACCTAATCTTTCTCATTTCATCTAGTTCAATCTTGTTAAATTTATAAGCAGTTGCAAGAGCCATTCTCCTGGAGGATGGCTAAGACCCTAGACGAGATCTAGGGCCCCCAGTGCACTCCTGGGGTATTTGGTCTGGGACCAAACAGTCAGTGCCATGGCAAAAGACCCTTCTTAGGGCCCCCGGTATATGATTGGGGTTCTTAGTCTGAGACTAAGCAGCTAAAGCCCCTAGATATGTCTAGGGCCCCTGGAAATGTCCAGGGTACCCATGCCTAAGGCATGGGTTGATCCATGGTCTTGTACCATGGTGGAAAAGACCCTTGTGAAGGCCCCCAGTATACGACTGGGGTTCTTGGTGAATAACCAAGCAGTAAAGACCCCTGAGAGGGCCCCCAGTATACGACTGGGGTTCTTGGTGAATAACCAAGCAGTAAAGACCCCTGAGAGGGCCCCCAGTATACGACTGGGGTTCTTGGTCTAGGACCAAGCAGTTAAAGCCCCTAGATAAGCCTAGGGCCCCTAGAAAAGTCCAGGGTACCCATGCATACGGCATGGGTTAATCCTTGGTCTCTGACCTTGGTGGATAAGACCCCAAGAAAAGTCCTGGGGCTACTTGATTCTCTATCAAATACTTGATGGTACATGACCTTCCTTGAAGAAGGACATAACCACATGAGGGATAAGTCCCATATGCAGTGATGATAAAGTAATAGGTTCACCATGTGATATGAAGGAATGAGTAATGCCACCTTGCAAACCCTCCTTTACCCTTGCATGATTGGTTTGGGGTTTTTGTCTTATTAAAGGGTTAAGTTTAAAGTTAATTTCAAATGTTTATTATCACATGTTTAAATTTTAATTTAAACATGTGATTCTAATATGATTCTAATCTAACCCTTACCCTAACCTAAATACTATATATTAAACCCTCCCCCTCTCACCTTTCACTCATCTATTGTTCTAGTGCAAGCGTTGATCTCTCTCTTGCTAGTCGTGGCCTCCTTGTATCTACTGTGGGTGATMTGTAGCTGCAGTCTCTTGGTGATTGTTGTTGATGTAGCCGCAGCCTCCTTTGTATAGCACCGGCCTCCTTGTGTTTGCATGCGGCCTAGTCTCTTGTTGTTTGGTGTGGATGTAAGTGTGTGGCCCCTCTTCTATTGTTGCAGGTTGTGTCTTAAGGGTGCGGCCTCCCTTTTATGTTCTGCGTGTGAGGTCTCCAGGGTGCGGCTCCTCTTGTTTGCATAGGGTGCCACCTTCTAGCTGCGGCCTTTCTCCTTTCAGCTGCTTGGAGCATTTAGGGTTGCAGTCACCCTTTTGTTGTGCCTTCTGGATTGTTAAAACAACAGTCTTCTATCTCTGCTGTGTGGAGAACCTCCTAGTAAGCAGCCCTCTTGCTAGGGTAACCTGTGGCATGCCTTTTACTGAAACACCTAACAGTTCAGTTCTGTGATAAGAGTTTATACACAGTCCAGTTTTCTGATCTAAAAGTCTCTGTGATGAGGGTTTATACACAGTCCAGTTTTCTGATCTAAAAGTCTCTTGGGTAAGGGTTTTACTGTGTGAGGGTTTGGGCATTTATTTACCTCTGTTGGGATTGTGTTTTCTCCCTGTGGCCCTTGTGCTTGGTGGCAAGAAAGTTTCTGCATTCTTTGGGATTGAGATCCAATATAGATCTATGGACTGAACCTTTGTCTGAGCATACTAAACTGGTTCTACACCTCTTATGGTTACTATGCTATCTTCAAAGGTAAGGTTGTTGTTCCAGGTATGTATCCTACCCACCTTTCTCTGATTTGGGTTTGAGTTAACTACAGAACTGTTCAATCTAGTATGCATTGTGTAGATCTGAAGATATACTCTGAACTTAAAATTTATTCTAATGTATAATGATTAGACTAAATTGTTAAATCTGAAATCTGTGTTTTTTAGTCTTATAGATCTATTGTATTAGATTAGAGTACTATCTCTTTAGATCTGAGTATCTATTTTATATTAGATCAAAGTTTCTCTTTTAAGATTGTTGTTGTCCTTCATATATCTACATACTATCTCTGATTGAGTTACAGATCTAGCTGTTTTGATCATTGAAATTTAAAAGAGATTACTGTTTTGCAAATTTACCCTAAATCTAACATGGTATCAGAGCTCAGGGTGTAATCAGGGCTCAGTTCTTTAGTTCGTGAGCCCACACAGGTCCAAGGATTTAAGCTTTATCCAGCTCAGATCTAAGTTTTCTGTTTCGAAAATATCTTCCATTTCTGTCAGGTCTGAAGACAAGTTAGAGGGAGCTTCAAACGATAATGTTTGGAAGCTCAGCATCATGAATATTCTCCAAGGGTTGGAGCTAGATCATTTCATGACTACAGTAGTGAAGGAACCAACTATCAATTTTGGTAGAGCAGCTTTCAGAAGAAATCAATCTAAGGCAAAGAGAGTTATTTTTATTCAATGAGAGACAATATCATGTCAGTACTAACTGCTCTTATGACAAAAAAATAAAACTGTTATGACACTCTCACAAACTTGCATGAGAAGACTACACCTAGTCAGAAGAGAAACCTGAAGAACAAGCTAAAGTTCTTGAAGATGGAGAAAGTGTGAATGATAGGGAGACTCGGCCAAACTCTGAGCACTTGTGGCATGACTGCCTTCAGGAGGAAGTTCGCATGACTTCAAGGACTGGTACTTATAATGATGACAATTGTTTTGGCTGCAAAGACAAGGAGAGGAAAGAATTCTCCCCCTCAGAAGCACTTCCATAAGAACTTCCAGAAAAGCAAGTACAAAGGTAATTTCCAAGGTAAAGTTTTTTATATGTCCAGAATTAAATGCTTCACTTATGCTAAAGACTACAGATCCAAGAAGAAAGGCTTTTGTAAAGGGAAGCACCATGCACCCACTGTTGAAGAAGGAGGATCAGGTAAGAAGGCAAGTGTCTGCTCTTCCTGGTCACATTACTCCTGATCAAAACTCGTGGTTGGTTGATAGTGGGGTTTCAAAACAAATGACTGGTTACAAAAACATCCTTCCAGATTTCCAGAAGAAGACTTGTTCAGTGCAGATACAACTTGGTGACATATCATGTCATGATATCAAAGGGGTCAGTTCCACTTCTCTTCAGTTAAAGTTTGGATCCATCATTCACATTGATGAGATCTTAATTCTTCTTGATTTGAAAAAGAACCTATTGTCAGTTTCCGCACTCGAAGATAAAAGCTACAAGGTGGCTGGTAAAGTTGTTCTTTGGCCAAAAGATGTTGAGCTAAGTTCACTTGAATTTATCAGAATTCGAGAAGGAGATCTCAACAAGGTAACAAATAATTATGCTCATGCTCTTGCTCATTCTAGCGAGCTGTGGCACAAAAGATTCGGTCACCTTCACTTCAAGGCTCTCCCTGGACTTCAATCTATGAGGAGCAGTATACCTCCTATTTCTTCTGATAAAAATGAAGTATGCAAAGGTTATTTACTTGAAAGAATACAAAGAAGTCTTTTCCACACAGTAGCAGCAAATCTGAAGAAATCTTAGAGCTTATTCATTCTGACATATGTGAATCAATGTCTTCTCCTTCCTTGAATGGCTATTTGTATATTCATTGATGATCATTCAAGAAAATGTTGAATTTATTTTCTGAAGTTGAAGAGTGAAACCTTTACTAAGTTTAAAGAATTCAAAGTCTTGGTAGAAATTCAGACAGAGAAGTGAGACGAACAAAGTTCGCTCACACAAGAATTATCCAAAATATTTGGAATATAACAAAGTAATCCATATAGGACTGTCAATAAAAAATGAATAGATAAGATATAAGATAAATATATGAGATAGATATAATGAGATGATTACAATTGAGAAATGAGGGCTTGTTTATATACCCACGCAGGGGTGCCCTTTACCAATAGTCATGTTCTTTGAGACATGACCTTTCATTATTTAATAATTATTATTTATTAACTATTATTATGTTATGAATATCTATTTATGTATATTTTATGTTCATAACATTGCCTTCCCCTTAAAAATGTTTTGTCCTCAAAGCATAAGCACTGGAAGGCTTCCCTTTGAACTTTTGTTCTAGCACACGATGTCTTCTCAAATCTTTTGTGCTTGTAGTTGCGACTCTCGATGAAACAAGACGATATAACCTTCGAATTCCCAAACTAATGTGTTGCATCTTCTGGGGAGTGATCCATCCCAAATCTACTTTCATTGGAATTGTTTGATGATTGATTGTTCCAAGTTGTTGATTTTGTCTTCGTTCTTTTTCAGTGTGGTATTTTATTTGTTGGTAAGAAGAACATTGTTCATTTTCCTCTTTTCCTAGTCGTTGGTCAGAAGGACTCTTGTGATTTGGATGATGATAAGGCATCCTAATCTCTTGTGACCTTTCCTTGGAATCATATTCTTTTGATGTTTGTAGTGATCTATCCACGTAAGCATTCTTTTGAATATGACCATTATTTGACTTTGTATTGGTTCCTTTTTCTACTGTCGAGATTTAAATGTCGGATAAATTCTCTATTGGATCAGTCATTGTTTCCTTGTCGATTAATGATGTTTTGTGATATAGCTCTTCTTGTAAAGACTTCTTATCTTGCTTGAGCTTTTTAACCTGAGTTAATAAATCTTGATTATGTCGTCTTAATCGTAAAAGTTCTTCTTTATCTTCTGAGTTGTCATCTTTATTTTTTGATACTAGATTCTCCTTTCTTTCGTCCTTTAAGAGTTTAATTTGTTCTAATAACTTTTGATTAAGGTTCCTTAGGCAGGAGCTTTCTTCCTCTTTTTCGATTAATTTCTCTTTGAGACCTTGATTTTCTTGTTCGAATTTTTGAAAACACTGCTTCTTCTCCTTGGACTTCATGATTTTTGCAAGTAGTTTTTGATTATGATTTCTTAGGCGAGAAATCTCTTCATCTTTTTCAATGATGATTTTGTCATATTCTTCTTGTCGATCTTGCAACTTCTGTATTGACTTCTGGTTATCTAAAAGGATCACTTCTGATATGTCCTTCAGGTCTTCTGATGATGGAGCTTCTGAAGTTGACTTCATTGTAGCGTCCTGTAATGTGAATTTCTTCTTCTTATAAGAAAATGTTAAAAACTTTCTCCTTGTGTTGAACATAAAAGTACCTAATGTATCTACCCAAGTTGACCCTAGAATTATATCAACACTGCCTTGATACATTGATACCACATTGAATTGACCTCGGAATTTGTACTCATCAATAGATAGTTGTAGGTTCTTAATTTCATATTTCCCATCGAAAAGACACCTGTCATTTTTAATTATATTTGACTCGAAAACCATTAATTGGTTTGCCAAGTCCACGTTAATGTGATTTTTCCTAGTGGTCGGACAAATAACGATGTTGATATTCTTTCCTTGAATAATCCCATTAACATTTAATAAGGAATCCACATATTTTTTATAAGTAGAGGGAAATCTTCCTCCTTCCATTTTGGAATTGTCCTGTTTATAAATTGAATTGGACTTGATAGATATTTTTCTCTAATTTTCCTTGTACTTTTAAATAAATACCCCACTTTTTTTTTTTTAAGGATTAAGTAATATCTTTTAATATCTTTTTTCCTTTTAATGTAATGAAATTTTGAAATATTATATATATATTTTTAATAATTTATATAAATATAAATATAATTTATATAAATATAATTTATATAAATATAAATATATATGTATTTTTCCTTTAACCAATTAATCTCTTCTTGTAACCTTTTTTTGCGGATTTTGTAGTACCACAAACCACAAAAAAATTTCTACTTAAATGGTACGACTCTTCAATTAAAATTGATTAATTTGCAGCAAGTTGTACGGAAATTAATAAAGTTGCATCACTGTACGGACTGGATGAGAATTTGTGCAGAATTAATTATGTACGGACTGTGATTTAATTGTTGTACATGCTATAATTAATGTCTGTACGGGCGCATCGAGTGGTTGTACGGGTGCAACGTTTTATTAATTCGCTATACGGATGTTTTAATTCGAGTAATTTTGACTCTTTTAATTCGATGTACAGAAATCGTACGATGAGTGTGAAGATACACGGTGTTGTACGGTGCTGCTATGTGGTATGGCGTCTGTTGGTATAACGTTGTTGTGCTGTATGTGTTTCTGTGTGGTACGACAATTGCTGGTACGACGTTGTTGTGTTGTACGACAACGACTATGCTGGCACGAGGTCGCTTTGATACCAATGTAACAGAGAGTATCCGAATTGCTCGTGAAGTATAAAAATATATTATTTTATAAATTGAATAGTTGATGGGACGGGCGTGGTGAATGGGGAGGGCGTGTAGGGGCGCGGGAAACGGGGATACAGGGTTTTAGGAGGGACAAGAGGGGACGCGGATCGGGGGTAGCGGACAGGCCTCGGGGGATGGATCACAGGTACGCGGGAGGGGGTGGAGAGAAACAATACGGGGTAGAGGTTACGTTTTTTTTTTTTTTTTTAATATT
>JASDQU010307839.1:22754-35510 GCA_032191745.1 Picea mariana
TGAAGGGAAAAGGGTATGTGGATTCCATAAACCTAGAATATTATGGAATCCACATACCATTTTCCATAGAATATACTAACTAGATCCAAAAACCAAAGACATGAAATATGGTACTACACATATTATAATATATTATCAAGGAAAAAACAAGCTAAATGAAATTTGGACATTTGAACAAAACTTTACAAGTTAAATGAGTACATCAATAAAAAATAACATACTAACCTTGCAAGTTCAAAATCTGAGCTATGTAGATCGAGAATTGGATTTGTTCAACCAGTGGGTGACGGAAAAAATAAACAGCTCAAACAAAATCCAAGAACAGTGTCGCAACTATAGAAATTGTGTCGCAAAGTCTCTTAAAGTCATGTATATATAGATCAAATAGTCAACTAGCTGTTAACACCGACCAATGAGATAGGCAAAATGTTCGTCGGTATTGCCACGAAAGTTCGTCTCTATTGCGACAAAAATCTCGACTAGATTTAAAAAATAAATTTCGTGGATATTGCGATGAACTTTTGTGGCAATATCGATGAAAATCCCACTATGTTTTAAAAAAAGATGAAACTAGTGGAAGCGTGGAAAATTTTCATGGAATAATCCGCCCATATGTAGTAGTGGGATAAGCAGGATTGAAAATAAGCCAGGGTTGTCGGCGTATAAATATTTGAACTAAAATTGAAAGTTCAGTGGTCTAGCAATTTGCCGGTAGTTGGTGAGTTCATTGATGTTGACAGATTGTATTTAACATTGTTTCGTTGGTCCCCCTAAGAAAAAGTTCTGATGCCGATGCAAACCACTGTACAGTGCCGACGTGGAAAAGAAGCCATGGAAGTACATACATGACATGGGAGATATCAAAATATGACGTGGGTGATGACCGAGCAATATGGACTATCCATGTGACAGAACATGTGGAAGTTGATTTGAAATTTTCGACATAAGAACGTTACTTTTCGGCATCGGTGATTTTCCTTAGGCATACGTGTTTTGGCACAATGTTTTTGCCATTTTTCCGATACCGAAGATACATCGACGATCGATGATTGTTGTTTCCTGGTTAACAATTTATCTTTTGGATTTCACCGATGCCGATGATACATTGAAAATCATTTTTAAGGACTTAAATTCGTAAACCAGAATTGTCTATGGGTGCGCGACTCTTTATAAACCAAATTTTTAGTTGTATGCACTTAATCTAATGCCAAATTTACTTAGATAAAAATGTCAATCTGTTCAACACACTTAAAACCCAATCGAATGCAATCGATGATAGAACACAACAATAGAAAAAAACCCATTGATCCTTACACAACAAATTCTTATTCATAAATGACAAAGTGGTACCCAAAAGAAAAAAAATCACAAGGAATTTTAGGGTGTGTTGAGTGCTCAACACAGTGAATTTGCAGATTGAAATTTGACCTGGAATGGTTGAAATTCGATTTTTAATGGCCACCTGTAGAGTTACAGGCAGTATGTAGAAATCGACGGCTGAGATCGTGTTTGATCTCATGATTGATGACCGAGATTCACTGTGATAAATTTAAAAATTTATAAGGATTCGACCATTTGAAAGGTTGATGGGATCAAAGACCATGATAAAATCAAGGGTTGTGAAAGGGAGAAAATCGATGGTTCAGATCAATCAGAGAAAGGTCAAAATTTTTCGAAGTGTTAAATTTCACCAAGAGAAATCGCTAACGCCCGATGGATGGATCGACTGAAATGATGAAGAGTTTGGTTTGACCATAGGACATCTCTGATTGCTGATGAATGATGGTCAGTGGTTGGCCGAATCTGGCCAAGTATTTTCAATTGTCGAAAAAAGTCATCGAAGTCTGATGGGCCGGTGGTTGGAGGTACGCCGAATTCGTCGAGGTATTTTTAATCAAACAAGAGAAGTCATTGATGGACGATGTGTTGAAGGTTCAGCGTCGGTTGAAGTCGGCGACGTGTTCGGGTTTTTCAAGAGAATCGATTGATAGCCGATGGGGAAAAGAGGATGATGACATCATCATCCATGTGTCATGATACATCAACATCCACGTTCCATGTCACGTTACCCAATTTGACACTTCAGGATTATGTGTCATGCCATGTCAACATCCACATGTCATGCCACATTAGAAGTTTCTACATCAGCCAACAGAGGTAGCCGATGGTTGATGGTCAAATCAGTTTATTTGGGAAAGTGTATTTGACGACCATCAAGGATCATCAATCGCCGATGGGACAATGGTTGGGCATCGGACAAAATTTTTGAGGGTTCAATTCGCCAACGAAAGTCACCAATGACCGATGACTAGATTGACCGGTTTGGAGTTGTGTGCAAATTGGTCATTGGGGAGTTGGGCTGATGATCGATGGCCGTGTCAACAGTTTGGGGAAGCATTGTGCATGCCACAGGAGAACGTTGGTCGCCGATGGGCGATAGAGAGTAGATCAATGACCTAGATTGGTTCCGAACTGAGATCAATGGCAGAGATTGCACATAGACAAAATTGTTCCATAGTTTCAAAAAAACAAGAAAAAACAAACCAAGTTTGGAGCCATTTTCTTATTTTTTCCATAACTAGAGCAGATTACATTAGATTTGGATGAAACTTATGGGATTTTTCCGTAGAGAGGAGTTATACAAAAGATCCAAAGAGAACCCTTGTCCAATTCTACTTGAATTTGGCAAAAATTGAAAAATAATGGTTTTTAAAGACCTGAGTCCATATCATTGACACAAGCCTAGATTAAGCCAGAACTCTTGGGGAGATTCCAAAAAGAAGGAAAAAAAATAAATTATGAGGGAATTGAATAAATCCTATGGGGATTGGAATGGGGACACTGAAATAGGCCAAAATCCACTATTCTCGGCCACTTTTTGAGGAATTTTGAGATTTTCAGAGAAGGAAAAATGACCCTAGATCACAAAACTGGAAATTTTTTATTTAGTCAACTTTTTATATACTCATCAAGACAAACAACTTTGGTTTTGTGAAAGTTTTCCAGAAATGCACAGATTGAGAGAAAACTAGTTTTGCTAAAAATTTTAGTCTGGAAAATGAGTGAAAAATGACAGTTGCATATTCCATATTGCTGTAGTTTTTTACTGGAACATCAGATTGAAATTTTGAGTGTTTAATGGATTCCCTGTTGATATTATTATCTATTTCTCATACAAAAGTTTCTCTAGTTCCTGACACATTTTCTCCGTAGTTGACAGAAGTTGGCATTTCAGTGAAATTGCACCAATAGAGGAAATGCACAAAAATTGGTGAAAATGGCTTTTTCAAGAAGCCATAACTTCCAGCTCAGGGATCAAATTGGGATATGAGTACAACCATTGGAGAGGTATTTAAAATATGAATTCATCTAAGGAATCATAGTGTGAATTGATGCAATGTATCCTTCATACATTGATGAGGAAACAACATATATTCTAATTAATGAAATGTTTTATAATACACATGTTCTAACAATAATTATTACATGCACATTTCTTGCATAATTAGAGGTACAGGAAGAAAATTTAGTTTTTATATGAGGATTGGAGTTATGGAAGATGCTCAAGGATCTTACAACCATGAGGAAGAGATCATAGGTCTACATGTCAGCATGAGGAATGCTGAAACAAAGTCAAATGGGAGAAGATATAGGCAAGAGGTTGTCACTATGAGAAGCCTACATAGGGAAGTGCAGAGCTAAATAGATGATATTGAAAAGATTAAGAAGGATCAAGAAGAGATACTTCAGAGCTTGAACATGTTGCATAAGCAAGTCAACAAGGATTCTGGCACCAAGAAAGAAACTAATGCTAGACGAGTATCATCATCTAGATCCCATAGCAAAAGGGATGATCGTGGAAATGATAGGAAATCAAGAAGCATGAGATGACACCATCATTCTCCATGGTAGTCCACTAGAAGAAATCATGCAAGTTTAGGGCCAGAGAGTAGCCCAAGTGTGTCTCCTGTTCGAAAGAAAAGAAAAAGGCCTGAGATAGACATCTTATAAGGTGAACTCAGAAAAATCAAGCCACCTACTTTCAATGGTGAGCACATGAAAGAAGAAGAGGTAAAGGCATTGCTATTGGAAATGAAAAAATATTTCCGGCTGCATGATTATCCATCCTAGGTAGAAGCCATAATTTCCACCTACCACTTGCAAGGGAAGGAAACCATGTGGTGGGAACAACTTAAGAAATCCAAGAACCTTGATGAGAAAAAGATCGCTTGGAAGCAGTTCACAGGATATTTCCAAGAGAAATATTTGTCCGAGCATTACTATGAGAGAAAGATGAAAGAGTTCTTTGAACTCAAGTTGGGAACCATGACAATGGAGGAATATGAGAAGCAGTTCTTTGAATTGTTGAAGTATGTTGACTTCATCAAGGATGAGAAGTAAAAATCCAAAGGTTTCTAAGTGGGTTACCCTTATTCTATAGTGACAAGATACAATATGATAATCCCAAGACCTTGGACGAAACCATAAGGAGAACAAGACACCTTTATTAGAAAAAAAAAGGAAGGCCAATGTTCCAAAAGGCTTGGAATTACAAGATGAAAAGGAAAAAGGATGAAAGGAAGAAAGGTTTTAAGCCAACCTTTTTTCAAAAATAACTACCAAGAAAATCATCAAGGCCAGACAACCCAAAATGATCAAAAGAATGTAGATTCATTTGGGAAAAGGCCAAGGTAACAACATGTTCAATGTTGGGTATGTGATGGGAATCACTTATATAGGGACTGCCCTCACAAAGGAGAAATAATGATGACTGTCCACAACATTCAAGAGGTTGAAATAGTGGAATACATGGGAGGAAGCATGCCAAGGATTTATGCAGCCTTGGACAACAAGTAGGTAGAGTATCAATCCCCCATGATCGAAGTGGAAGGTAAGATTGATAACCAACCCATAACAATTTTGATTGATTCTAGAGCTAGCCATAGTTACATAAATGCTAACATTGTTTAAATATTTCACTTGCAAAGAAGTAAGCATAATAAATATTGGTTAGTTCATTTAACCATGAGTGCTAAGAGAAAGATCAATGAGTTGGTTAAAGATTGTCAAATAGACATGAATGGACTCAACACAAAGGTATATGTAAACATCATACCATTGGGTTCATATGACTGTCTAATTGGCATGGATTGGTTGGAAAAACATCATGTTGTCCTAGACTGTTACAACAATACAATCACATGTCTTGATGAAGAAGGGCAACAAGGAAATATTCAACGCATTCCAAGAGCTGTAGCTATTAGAGAGATTTTAACTATGAAATTTAAGAGGAGCTTCAAGAAGGGATGTCAGATGTTTGCATCCCATATGGAGGAGGAAACCAAAGATAAAGTGGCAAGCATTGAAGACCATCCGGTCTTGAGGGATTTTGAAGATGTTTTTAGAGAAATCCCAGGATTGCCACCAAAGAGAGACATTGATTTCTCTATTGATTTGGTGCCAGGAGCTTCCCAGTGTCTAAGACACCTTACATAATGGGTACACCAGAACTAAAAGAGTTACATATGCAGCTTGAAGAAATTTTGAGGAAGGAATATATACGCCCAAGTGTGTCGCCTTGGGGAGCCCCGATTCTTTTTGTGAAGAAGGATGGAACCTTAAGGCCATGTATTGATTTTAGGTAGCTTAATAAGGTTACCATAAAGAATAAGTATCCTTTGCCCATAATTGATGATTTGTTTGATCAACAGAAAGGTGCAAGAATATTTTCAAATATTGACTTGAGATCAGGTTATCATAAAGTAAGGATAATGGAAGAAGACATCAACAAGACAACATTCAGAACAAGATATGGGCATTATGAATTTATGATAGTGCCATTTGGGCTATCAAATGCCCTAGCAATCTTTATGTGTTTGATGAATGGAGTGTTCACGGAGTATCTGGACAATTTTGTGACTGTGTTCTTAGATGATATACTCGTCTATTCTAAATAAGAAGAGTAACATGAGCAACATTTAAGAAGGGTGTTGCAAGTTTTAAGAGAGCACATATTATATGCTAAGCTAAGTAAGTGCATCTTTTATCAAAATAAGATTCACTACTTGGGACATATAATATTAGCGGGATGGATAGAAGTTGATCCTGATAAGATAGAGACTATTAGAGGATGTCTAGCACCAATGAATGTGATAGAGGTTAGAACATTCATGGTTCTCGCTGGTTATTACCGAAGATTCATAAATTTTTTTTCAAAGATTGCAAGTCCAATCACTTCTTTGCAAAAGAAGGGAGTGAAATTTGAATGGACTTCCAAGTGTGAAGAGAGTTTTCAATAGTTGAAAGGAATATTAACAAGTACACCAATATTGAAGATTACAGNAATAAGATTCACTACTTGGGACATATAATATTAGCGGGATGGATAGAAGTTGATCCTGATAAGATAGAGACTATTAGAGGATGTCTAGCACCAATGAATGTGATAGAGGTTAGAACATTCATGGTTCTCGCTGGTTATTACCGAAGATTCATAAAAAAATTTTCAAAGATTGCAAGTCCAATCACTTCTTTGCAAAAGAAGGGAGTGAAATTTGAATGGACTTCCAAGTGTGAAGAGAGTTTTCAATAGTTGAAAGGAATATTAACAAGTACACCAATATTGAAGATTACAGATCCAAACGAAGATTTTGTTGTGTACACCAATGCATGCACGAAATGACTTTGTAGAGTTCTCATTCAAAGGGACCATGTAGTATGCTATGTAACAACATTATTATGCTCATCAAGAAAAGATTAACAAATACAAGAATGATATATATATTTTTTTTTTATAAATCGTTCTTATAATCATAATTAACTTGTCAATTTACACAAACAATTTGAACAATTCAAAATAAAAATTCAAAATAAAGTAATATGTATTACCCACTCAAAATACAAATCCACTTCACCAAGAACTAAAAGATGTTCTAATACTAATTCTAAGTTATATTATCAAGACAGTTCACCTTACAAGATTTCAACATCTATCTAGTACATATATTAGACGCAAGATACTAATATCTAAACACGCTTCCATTTACATAATAAAAATTTAAATATTCTATGTATAAATTAATAATCCCGAGGTAATTACTAATTACCACTTTAACATATTTACCTTGCGTAATATTCGCACACCTAAATCTCACAGCTGACCAAATGTTACAAACGTGTATACTTGATATCGACTAAATTTTATTAGTTAACCATTAACCATTACATACTATAGACAACATGTCGATACATAAAGACAAATTTGCGTACATTATTAATTAATTCCATCATCCATAGTATAATAATCATTCTAATTAATTTCAAATCTTAATTCATGCTTGCTATAAAATATATATATATATATATATATATATATATATATATATATATATATATAAAGTAGAGTATAGTATAGAATAGAGAACCATTCTTATTATATTCCATTCTTACTTCGTGCTTCATTAACATATTTGTATATATACATAATTTACATATACAATTTTATTTAATAGGTGGAATATGTATTAATTGAATCACAATAATTTATTGGTGATGTAATTAAGCGGTTGTTTCTAAGTCTTTGATCCACACAATAAGTTGACTTCACAATGGTTGAAAACCCATTAGTAATGGTAAAAGAATCTCAAGATTTAAGTCTTAAACTATTAGCTACCTAAGTATATACTCGCATTAAAGAGTATACAATATGTATACGAAGCGTATTATAGTAATTAATTTTCATTATATTTGGATATTTACTATTAATAAATTTTGTTCTGACGATTCGGTCCTCAAGTGATATTCCATTGTTCATGGATCAGTAAAATAACTTCGCTATGTTCTTAACATCATAAATTTTATATTTATTCTCATCAAAACAACTTCAAGAGATTCTTGTCGTTGTATTAGTCATTTTGAAAATTATTTTATGGGATGAAACGAGAGTAATCCGATTGAAAAATCATTCTAAATGATGACATCGATCAATGATATATATATAATCATGATTAAGCGTAAATACCTACATATATGTTAGAGTTACAGAGTATATATATAAAACTTTCAGCTTTATTACTAATTGTTGATGGGAATTTGACTATATCGAATTTTTAGTAAAAACACCTAGAGAAGAACTAGGATATTATAATAACATTTTTGCTTCTTGTTGCTATCAGATTTTATATTTTCTATTCATAAAGAAATTAAAAATTATAGCATTACCAATAATAATATTTGTGCTTCTTGCAATTACAATTTCAATTCTCAAGGAAATAAACAACACATAATTTATTTTTCTTTTACAAATAAATATCTAACAATAAAATACGTGGCAGAAGGATTGATGTTGTTAAGGATTGATGTTGTTGAAGGTAATCTTCAACAACTTGGAAGCTTGTGCTCGTCCTTTGCTTGCTAATCAAACACTTTCATCAGTACCTCCCGACCAATGTTAGAGGTACTCTTCTTCCCTCTCAAGGAGATGCTTCCAACTCTTGCACAAGCTTTCAACTCAACTCACACAAGTAAACTTAACCAATAAAAATTTCACCAGCATCTCATTCATCCAACAATAGGGTAATTTCCTCTTCTTCACCATTCTTTTTATAAGAAAATTCACTTTGACACTTATTCACTCATGCACAATTAGCTAATTTTTAAGAATTTAATTAGAGATTATTCACCCCAACACATGTCATACCTTCCCCAAGTTGCACATGTTTAATCCTCTTTTAATTTAAATAATTAAGAATTTCCCCTCACACTCCTTAATTAGTTCCTATATTTTCTCTTAGTTGTCCCTTAGTTCTCCAATTTCTCTTTTATTATGTCTCCCAACTAATTTACAGTTGGAGTTTGATTAGGACTCGTATTCCAGTTAGGATTTTGAGTCTAGATTGACTTAGGATTCTAACTCCAAGTTGACTACCCATTCTCTCATGAAATGATTTTCTTTTAATTTAAAAAATTCATTTTTATTAATTTCATTTACACATTGTGCACATGCCTAAGTTTTATTCTCATTCTCCCTTCCTAGAGTTTATTTACTCCAAAATCCCTTAACACATTTTACAATTTTATTTAGTCAAACATCTAGGCTTAAACTTTTGATTTTGTTGTTTAGTTTATAACTAACTAATAATTTGTACTCTCTTTTCTACAAGGTCCAAGTATTCAATTTATTTTCTAGGGTACTCTATATTTTTATTTACTCACATGTTTTCATGTGATGTTCCCTTCAAGATGCACCACCATGCTCCAAGGGTGCCACTCTCCGTTGACTTAGTTTGGAAGTTGTCTGACGCTTGGAGTCAATACTCCACTTGTTGATCTTGTGTGAGACTAAGGGCTTACTGAGGAATAAAGAATTTTCCTTATTGTGCACCCCTATGAAATATTCATGAATAACTATCTCAATCCACCCTCACGACATTGTGAACCTATCAGGAAAAAGGTAGTTGTTAACCTTCGGTTCAAGTCATGATAAGAGTGCTAAGAGGTTGTGATAGGGATGTTGCCACACCTCTCCCTCATCAATTTGGTATCTTTGTATGACCTATTTACTCCATATATGAGTCGGATTAGTAAGTGTTTCCATGCCTGCATCCACTGACAAAGATCATATCAATATATCATATACATGAAATACATAATTGAAATCATCATATAACATATGCGTAGTAAATTAAGTACTCATAACCAAAATAAATAATCCACTTTCTGACTCACTCCAAAGTCCACAGAAGTCAGTCGATGCCATCAACATCATCATTATGTTACGTTTCCTGCACACTCAAGAAACCTTATCATAATACCTGTTAATGTTATACATCAATATAATAACATATCAATGCCAATACTCAATCATAACATAAACATATAAACCAAACTGATAATCGTAATGCACCATGTTTCAAACTGGATCACTTGCTTGCAAGTGTCCTCAAAGAATAAGTCAATGTATAAAACGTGATCAGTGGAACTAGATGTTACAACCAGTGCCAAAGAATGTAACAGAGGTTAGATCATTCATGGGTCTTGTCGGTTATTACCAAAGATTCATAAAAGGTTTTTCAAAGATTGCAAGTCCAATAACTTCTTTGCAAAAGAAGGGAGAGAAATTTGAATGGACTGCCAAGTGTGAAGAGAGTTTTCAATAGTTGAAGGGAATATTGACAAGTGCACCAATATTAAAGATTGGACATCCAAATGAATATTTTGTTGTGTGCACTGATGCATGCAGGGAATGACTCGGTGGAGTTCTCAGTCATAGGGACCATGTGGTATGCTATGAGTCTAGAAAATTAAAATAGCATGAGAAGAATTATGTTACACTTGACTTGGAGTTAGCAATGATTGTACATTCAATGAAAATGTGAAGGAATTACCTTATGATTAAGAGATTCAAGCTAAGGACAGACCACTGTGGTTTGAAGAATTTGTTTGGGCAACCAACACTAAATACTAGGAAAACTAAATGACTGGAATTTTTGAGTGAATATGACTTTGAAATTGAGCATATAAAGGGCAAGGAAAAAAGTGGCTAATGCACTCAACAAGAGAGCTCATGAAGTACATATTGAAGCCATTAGCATGTATATGACACATCCGAAAGAAAAAATTATTGCAACAGAAAATGCAGATCAACATTATGTGAAAATAAAAGAGACATTACAACAAGGTAATTTTCAGCAGAAATTTAATTATTATGAGCTAAATGAAGATGGAATTATCATGTATAAGGGTTAGGTGTATGTGCCGAATTCCAGTGAACTGAAAACTGCAGTGCTAAAGGAGATGCATAATGTGTCATATGACAGAAACCCAGGATATCAGAAAACAATTGCAGCAGTAAGAAGCCAATATTTTTGGCCAGGAATGAAGAAAGAAGTGGCTAATTACATAGCCAAATGTCTAGAATGCCAAAAAGTAAAGACATAACATAGACACCTAGTAGGTTTGCTATAGCCATTTCCCATTCTAGAGTCGAAGTGGGAAGTAGTTACAGTTAATTTTATTACTAAGCTGCCCATAACAGTGAAGCAACATGATTCCATCATGGCGGTGGTGGATAAATTGACTAAATAAACACATTTGATTCTAGTAAAGACTACACACAAGGAAACAAATATTGTAGAAATTTAAATGAGAAAAGTTGTTAGGATACATGGAGTGGCTAAGGAAAAAGTTTCAGATAGAGATCCAAAGTTCACATCTAATTTTTAGAAAGGTTTGTTCAAGGGATTTAGGACAAATTTAAATCTTAGAACAACATATCATCGAGAGTCAGATGGGAAAATAGAAAGGATTGACAAAATAATTGAGGACATGCTTAGGATGTATGTGATGGATCAACCATCAAAGTGGGAAGATTATATCCATTTAGTTTAATTTTCCTAAAATAATGGGTGTTAAGCCTCATTGAAAATGAGTATGTTTGAAGCATTGTATAGCAGAAAATGTAACACACCAGTGAGTTGGGATAATCCAATAGATAGAGTAGTTGTTAGACCAGAATTGTTAAAGGGAATGGATGAACAAATGGAAAAGATAAAGCATAATTTAACGTCTTCCCAGGATAAGAAGAAACCTTATGCAGACAGGAACAAAGTTTTCAAAGATTTTAAAATGGGATAACACGTGTTCTTAAAAGTAAAGGCAAAGAAAAGTTCGATAATATTAGGAAGTTTCTCGAAGTTGGCAACAAGATATTGTGGGTCTTTTGAAATATTAGAAAATATAGGGCCAGTTGCATTCATGTTAGCTTTTCCTGCATCCATCAGAGTGCATAATGTATTTCATGTGTCATTTTTAAATAAATATGTGTCTGATCCTAACCACATAATTGATTGGAATGTGATCTAGGTGGAGTACGAAGAGGATTTCTGGGTGGAATCAATACAGATCCTAGACCGGAAAGTCAAAGTTATCAGGAACAAATCCATAGGGTTGGTAAAGGTTCAGTGGACATCATACATTCATGAATATACTACATGGGAGCATGAATAAAACATGTGGGCAGAATACCCACAGATTTTTAAAAGTTTTGAAGAAACACAATGCAAGACTCCATTTTGAGCAGCTAGAGTTCCAGAACCACATCTCTGAGTCATAGCCAACTACGTTGGGTACCTTGATAAAATAATGGTTCATTCCTTGGGTTATCCCTAATAAATGGATGGTACATCCCTTGGGTTATCCGTGATAAACGAATGGAGAAATACTTGGGTTAGTGATTTGAAAGGAACAAAATATTTTGGTTGGAGCTTCTACTGGAGTTGTTAGATTGCAAAATTTTTATTTCTAAGTATTGTGATATAAATTTGCATATATGTATATTGGCATAGAGTGAACTGAGGACGATGCAAAATTGTAGGGGAGGGGGAATGTTAAGAACCTGAATAGATCTACCAATATAATAACCACAAATAATGAATACACAATAGATCCACAAAACAAGATAGAAGAAACCACACTTTATTATTACCAAACCCTTAAGGTAGAGAAACACCATACAATGAATCCTATTATGGAAGGGATACTCTCCTGTTCACTTGCCTCTTTGAGGGGGCATCCTCCTATTGAGATACAACTCACAATACAATATTTCTCTTCATGTCTCATTACATTGCTTGAACCCCTTTATATAGTGCTATCATCTCCTAAGAACATTCTAGAGGAGGAATCTTCTAGAAGTAGAACCTTCTAAGAAGTCCTCTTACATTTATTATATCTAATTACCCATTTATTNTATTTAAT
>JASDQU010307839.1:41962-57970 GCA_032191745.1 Picea mariana
ATATATATATATATATATATATTGGCTTTAAGATAGATTGAATATCTTATCCATACAATCAATGAATTGAGAAAATATTTCAACCACACACCAAATCTAGGTGTTAAGTAAGTTGGACCAAATCTCTACAATCCAACTAATTAACAAAATTCTAAATATTAGAATCCTTCTGCTCAATCTCTACATTAAAATAACCAAATTCAATAATAAAATCAACATTTGCATATGATGACAAATCACACATTAGGATAAGACAAATAGGAATTATAATTCCAACATGGCCTAATGAATTTAAAAAATTGCAATCTATTATAAACATGGAATCACTTAAGCCCTATATTGATAGAAATAAACAAAAGAAAAAATAAGTTTAATTTTTTTTTAGTGGTTGGGAAAAGGATGGATAAGACCAATGTCTAACTCCACTTAAGTTGTGGGGTCACACTTGGCCTTGCTTTAAGGTTTTGTCCTCATGTCAAATTTGGGCTTACAAGCAACACTTAAGTATGTCTTGTAATTCCGCAATGGGAGACACTTGGATTGTCAAAATTCTATGGGGAGAAGGGTCCTAGATTGAATCCTCATCTAGGTAAAAATAAGGAAGCCTCTATCTCTATCCTAAAACAAGAACTAGAAATTAAGGATTTTCTATGTTCGATGTTATAGTTCTAGACATAAATTACTAAAGACTACAAGGCATGAGTAAAAAATACCTTGTAAGATCCTCCAGTTGTAGCAAGACGCTCCTCATCTGGCCTTATGCTAGTTTTTTCATCCAAAAAACTTGCAAATAACAAGTGCTCCTAGTTTCCCTAGATAATAAAAATCGTCAATACAATACCAAACGAACATAACTTTAGAAAAATATGATACAAGAACGTTTCATATTATTCTCCAACAAGTTACAAATGAGTGAGAGGATTCTTTATATAGGAAGAGAGGGTAACAACCTCATGAATAAAACCAAATATATATCTAACCTCCTAGCCCAAAAATAGTAACTCTCTTACAAACTAGAAACAATACAATATAAAAATGTGGGGTAGCCAAACAACGCCTCTCATGGTAAAAACCACCTCTAGCAAATGGAGATGGTCTAAAAACAAGTATGCCATACAAAGAGTGATATAACCACCCACATGTGGAATCAAGAAGTGGGATGTCAAGTGGTCAAAATTAGATGATAATTGTCCCATGACATATTCATAAACACTATAACTATGCCAACTTTCCCTGATTTTATATTATGACAACATTTTGGAAATCCCACAACCATTTTGCATCTAATGGCATTGAGTTGAGAAAAATTCTAGAGACTATATTAAAAGATAGATTCCCTTAAAGTTGGCCACCCTAAAAATATGTTCTCTAACTACATCAACCTCAAGGAATGGTTTAAGTGGGTATAATAATCTCTCAACAAACTCCAACTACCACAACTACCTCTCAAAAAACTCCAACCACCACAACTACCTCACATGTGTGGTCTAGAAGGATGGAATCAACCACACACATGAGTGAGTATCTCCAAGGAAGCAAGTGCACCGCCTATATATGGTCTAGGTGACACATGCAATCATGTGGAGTCCCTGTCACACTATCCAATGGACTATMAAGGATCTCGATGTAGTGACATGTATCCCAATCAATGTACACATATTCTATTGTGTAAGGTCTCCCATGACACCCACCGAGCATGCGTTCTCCTTGGGCAGATTTGGTAACAGAACATATGAAGAGAAAAAGGAAGAGGTGATAGGTTGGGYGACTAAAGACATTTACGTGTGAGTAGGGGCATCTTAGGCGCATGATGGTAATGTGAAACACCAAGGAGGAACACACCTTAGTTGCATTAGGACGATTGGTGAAGACTTGGGTTTCATTTGGGCAAGTGCGAGACAACTTGGGAGCATGACCAAGGAGAAGACATGTCTTCCCTCAGAAACATAGATGCATTGGTGAGGTTGGAAGACCTCATTGACACACCCATGAATATTCACAACTATAGACATGAAGAGTGCACAAGGAAACCACCACACACCCAAGGATGGGGTGTGTCGTTCCAAGAAATGAATGGTTTATGGGCACGCAGGATTAGATGGGCGCACCAGTTCCATGGAGGGGATGCGAAGAGTTGGTTTAGTGTGGGTTCACGAAGGGGCGGGACACACCCAAGAGACATGAATTTTCACACAAGTGACCCTTGGAGTCCATATAAAAGAAAGGGCACACAACCAAAGGAAGGCATAGATAATTTTTCAAGGATATGGAGAGAAAAAGTTTTAGGTAAGTCTAAGGCAATGAACTGAGGAAGAGTTACCAATATGGAAGACAAGTAGCCCAGTGTTGGAAACTTGGGAGGTTTTGGGGTAGTTTGGAAGAGAAGTTTTGTGGAGGCATGTGTGAGGTAGAACCGAAATCGATGTTAGCTTGGTCGAAGTCTGTGGTACCGAAGGGTCAACAAGTCTGCGATTGTGGGCACATTTGAGGTGCACCACAGGTGGTTGCGAAGATGGCATCGACAATTATTCTTGGTGTAACGAATCTATTCTTGAGTGTCTTGGTGAGGTGAGGCAAGGCGTGTGACTCTACTGAATTGTAAACCAAGCTGGTAGTCCTCATATTGTAATTTTTTTGAAATAACAAAGATTTATTTGGGTGTTAGGAGTGATTTGTGTCACCCACACTATTTCTTTATTTTTCTTCATCTTGTCCTGCAATAGTTCTCTTGGATTCTCATGTTCATGGATGAATGCTTAAATAATACTAAGTGTTAAACTATGCTAACAATTGTCTAAGTAAGCAAGAGTTTCACTAGATTAGGAGTGTGACTCATTGGTAACCTAGAACAGAGTATGGGTATTCTCTAAGTGAAGAGATATAGTCTAGATGAAGTATTCTTGGTGAGCCAAATAACCAAGTAATAATTGTAGTAGTGTTTCATGCCCTCAAGAGGTGAACGATCGCAATGTCTAACCAGGAGTCCTACAGGGTCGTGATAGGTGGTATCAGAACATAGTTGGCTCTTCAACACTACTACAATCAGAACAATGGTGGGGGAGAGGCACACTTTTTTGGTGAAGAATTTTGGGTGAACGACTGGTTAGGGTTCAACAGACCCACCCATCTTAGAGTAAACCTGAGTGAAAACTTGGTGGTTTGTGATGAAAGTGAAAAGAATAGTTACAGATGAAGTTGTGACTTACGTGTAGACCTGTGTGCACCCCTTGAGAATTCCAAGCACAACGTTTCATGGTTGAACCGATTACTTGGGCAAGGTGGACGAATGCAGGACTATCATAGAACTTGTCGTAAACCCAGATATATAAGCAATTGGGTGCATACCTTGGTGAATGGTTTGACAAGCTGGATTGTTCTGTCACAAGTGGTTTGAGCTTAGTCCTATGTGCATGCACAGACCAGGGGAGAATTTTGTGAGGGGGGACAATGGACTTGTATATGTAGATGACTGTTGGAATCGTTGTAGACTTGGGACAGTGCAGAGTAGTTGCAAAGAACTATTGAAAATACCAAGTGACGAGAGTCGAGCATTGAAATGGACAGTGCAAGTGACGAATCTTGGAAGGTCAAGAGGGACAATGTAACTCGGCGATTCGAGAAAATCCAAGAGGATTTGGAGAGGATGGACGAATATGACACATAGATAGAGTCTCAGATCAAAAAAATGAAGGAATTGATGGGGAGGACTGAGACTTTGTCACTGTCTGCGCTAGGAGAAATTAAGGAGGAGATAATCCACCATGAAGGTATCACAACAACAAAGAATCATCCCAAACGAATCATGAGGAAAGGTATGTTGATTGAGTGTTACCTATGTTCACAATTTTTTTTTTTGAGGAACTGTCTAATGGAAGGAAAGTTGGCTCTGTTGGTTGAGGAAGAAACTCAACTCACACCAATAGTGAGGGAGTCAAAACCCTTGGTAGATATAGTTCAAGTGGAGAAACCAATAAAAGAAATGAATGAAGTCATGGAAACCTAGGTGGAACACATGCAAGATTTCAAGACAATAGGTCAAGGAAAATTTTCACAAAGTGAAGTAGTTGAAAGACTCTGCTTTGTGACACAATAGTAAGTGGGTTGAAGACAAAAAATTTGGTTGACAACATGGAAACACACATTTTGTGAGTGACTGAGCCACAAAGTCTCTTCATCACAAACCTGAGAACTGCATTGGAGCATGTAAAGTGTTGAGGTCAGCAACAATGTCAGTGACAAGGATTGTTCATTCAACACCATTGAGAGTGGGGGAGTGGTTTCCAAACATGTATTTTCTGGTATATCCATTGAAATAACATGAAATTATCTTGGGCTTGGACTTCCTTGGACTTTCCAAAGAAACTCCACTTATTCATTAATTCCACTTAGTATTCTTTGATGAGACCAGAACACCAAGCACACCCTTGATGATGAAAAGGAAGCTCAAGAGGACACCTAGGATTTATATGATCAAGTTGGTAGGATTAGTCAATGGGAGCATTGACAAGATTTGCAACATGACACAACAACAAGAAGACATCCACACCGCACCATCTATAAGTAGTTTGGGGAAAGAAGAGAAGCAACTGACAATGATGAAGACTTCGGTGAAGACAACCATGGGGAAGGTTGGTCGATTAAGGAACTTTTAGAACCATGAACATGGGTGTAAGAGAGTGTTAGGCTCTTCAATTTCCATGGAGTAGGAGAAACATCACCAAGTGAATAGTCATAAACAACAGGTTGTGGACCTTGTGGAGGATCAGACAACAAACTTACCCACCACAAAAAATCCAAGAGTTGAGTTGCGCCAGTGCATGGAGGCACTCACTCAACCAGATTTGGAGACAGATGTGGAAGATGTAGGATTTGAATACCGACATCCAACAACGATCATGAAATTTTGTAGGAAGGCCATGGGGATATACGAATTTAAAATTACTACATAATTACTTGAGGCATTGGGATGCACACTGAAGGAAGTTCGTTTGGCCATGCAATACTTGAGCAGGGAGAACAAGTCAGACACGATGTATGCCAATAGCCTTGGCGGTGGATATTGGGTACATCATTCTTGCTAAACAAGGAAGAGAGAGACGTGCTTCCAGGAGAAAGTAGCATGAATGGTGATACCTAGTGGAGGTATCATAGAAATAATTAAGTAGGGAAGTTGCAAAACGATAGATGATTTGTGGAGGAAACTTGTGAAATTGAAACACAGGGTAGGACCTTATCAGAACCAAAGGGGTTCGACTAAGTGAGATGAACAGGTTGAGACTACAGTGGGAGACTCAACAAGACCAACAAGATTCATATAGGTTGACGATGAAGCAGATAGAAAAGGGTTTGTTGGATGTGGAGACGTGCATTCTCTAGCAATGAACGTGACAATTGGATTGATCACCCAACCAATTCAAAACTTGAGAGGATCCAATGTACATGAAAAAAAAATGACAAAGTCGAAGTATCAAAGACATCATGGGTCAAGAGCATCCAAAACTTGGGAACACTTTGTAGAACTTCCTGAGGAGAGTTTGTCTCGATGACAACAATTGAGGAGATAGTATTCGTTGAGTGGTGACGAGATCCAAAGATGGGGCAGAGACACCATAGAGATCAACGGATGTTGGTGGGGATGGAAACAAATTGGAGGGGAGGAGGATGTAAGGTCTCTCACGAAACCCACCAAGTTCGTGCTCTCCTTGGGAATATTTGGCGATATAATGAACAAAGAGCACAAGGAAGAAGAAATCAGTTGGGAGGACGAAGACGTTTGGGTGTGAGCATGAGCACCTTAGGTGCACGATGGTGATGTGTGGCACCAAGGGGGAACACACCTTAATTTTCTTATAATGATTGACATAGACTTGGGTTGTGTTTGGGAAAGTGCGAGACAAATTGAGAGCATGCGCAAGGACTAGACGCGTCTTCCCTCAACAAAATGGGAACACCAGAGAGGTTGGATGACCCCATCGACATACCCATCAGGAGTCAAGAATATCGACATGAAGAGTGCACAAGGAAATAGGTGTGTGCCCAAGGATGGGGTGTGTTAGTCCAAGAAATGAATGGTTGATGGGAACTTGGGCTTATATGGGCACACCAGGTCCACAGAGGGGGCACAACAAATTGGTTGAGTGTGGGTTCATGAAGGGGCGTGAAACACCCAAGAGACATGAAATTTAACACAAGTGACCCTTAGATTCCATATAAAATCAAGGGTGCACAACCAAAGGAAGACATAGAGAATTTGGAAAGGATTTGGAGAGAACAAGTTTGAGGTAAGTTTGAGGCAATGAATTGATGAAAAGTTTCCAAGATGGAAGATAAGTTGCCAAGAGTTGGATGATTTGGGAAGTTTTGGGGAATTTTGGAAACATATGTCTTTGGAGGCATGTGTGGGGCATAACTGAGATCTATGTTAGCTTGGTGAAAAACAACGGTAACGAAGGGACAACATGTTCATGGTTGGGGGCACCTATGAGGTGCACCATAGGTGGTTGCGAAGATGGTCGCGAAAAATAGTATTGGTGTGATGAATTTTTTCTTGAGTGTCTTGGTGAGGTGAGGCAATTCATGTGACTCTATCTAATTTTAAACCAAGACTGTAGTTCTCATATTTTAATTGTTTCACAATACAAAAGACTCAGCTAGGTGTTAGGCATGGTTTGTGCTATCCACACTATTTTGGTGTTTGTCTTCATTTTGTTTTGCAGTTCTTCTCTTGGATTCTCATGTTCATGGATGCATGCTTGAATACTACTAAGTGTTAAACCGTGCTAACAATTTTCTAAGTAATCAAGAGTTACACTAGAGTAGGAGTGTGACTGACTAGTAGCCTAGACTGGAGTAGATATATGCTCTAGGTGAAGAGGCATATACTAAACAAAGTATTCTTGGTGTGCCATGCAACCAAGTAAGAACTGTCGCATTTTCGCACACCCTTAGGAAGTGAATGATCACAATATTTGATTAGGCATCCTACAGGGTTGTGACACAATGCAAATACATAGATACCAATGTAGTGTCATTATTCCCAAGAAAATATCACGGATCCCAATGAATATATAGATTTTCATATGCTGGTACATGGATTCTAAGGAAATATCATAGATCTCAATGCAATTCCATGGATCCAAATGCAAGTAACCATATATCGAGGCATATTACATGAATTCTAGGGTACATATGCAACTCCCTATGCATGTGCATGAATCTCAATGCATGAAACCCACTCATAGTGGTGATTCAAGCCTCAATACATAAGTAATTAAGTAGTGCATAATAAGTGATCTCTTCTTGTAACATCATAAAATTAGTTTAACTTTAATATTTTCCTAAGATTTTCCATGGAGAGACAAGCTTAACCCTTATTACATGTGGCAAATTCTAAGACAAAGAGGTATTTCCTAGATCACTAAGTTAGAAGTAGGTGTATAATGAATTAAATGCGAAAGGGGAATGAGAAACTTCATGTATTGACCCTCATAGTCATGTATGATGATGTGAAGGTCTTTTGTCTTCTTCAATTAGCTTTTAGGAGCTAGGAATCTTCATTAATTCTACATGTGAGCCTTTAAGAGTGAGCATTTATCTTTGAGTTACCATTTTCTCGACAACGTTTCTTACTACCCTTTTTCTTTGCCTTTTTTCTTTGTTTCACCTTCTTTGTTTCATTTACTAAGTTTATTTATTTGGATATGTGTTTTTAAGCATGGGACTAGGGGCATTGGCCTCATAATGAGGTGGCATGGCTCAAGCTTTATTATATTTTGGATTTTTTTCCTTTTTTTTTTTAATTTTCTCTTCACCTCTAGCCTTTTTGGCTTTTTTTGACTTAGGATTTTGTACCCAGGGTCTTCATTTTCTTTGATTTATATCTTTTTGAATGACATATGACAAGTCAATCTTGAATGATGATAATTTTTTATGAATGGAATGGAAGTGAAGGGGAAAATGTAAAGTGTTAAGTATGGTTTGGGATATGAGACATGTTACATCAAATAAATTTCTAGTAGTATAACTTGAATCACTAGATAATGACACTTATCTAAAGGAAAACTATGTCCCCCATGGTATGACAAGGAAAATAATAAAATCGTTAGTGTTATGGAGTGTTATTAGATACCACTTAGTGCTTACTACATTCACAACCATATAAGAAGCTATAACACCATGTTTAAGTAAGTAACCCATACGCGAGACCATAGTAGAGAAAGTAAAATGAAGTAACTAACCAAAGTACCATGAACATGTGTGTGAAAACATAATTTACTTCATGTAAGGGCATGTATCTTATGTGTATGAGATAAAAGATGATATACCATGTTTGAAGCCTCTGAGAGAAACTGGGAAAAACCCAATGTGAGGTGAGATCACCATATCATTGAAGATAAAGAAAGATGAAGGCATGAACCCATGTCTCTGAACTGTATGAGTAAGGATGCTCATAAAAGATGGAACACCACACCCTAGAAAGGGTGGATTGGATACTACTTACCCATTTGAGAGGGAAACATGCTGGAAGAAGCCAACAATCATCATGTTTTTTGTTAAATTTTATGTTCATTAAAGTAATTGGAATACTAAGTGTTTTCTCAAGATTGTATAACTATAAGAATTTATGGGATGTATTAACTATGGACATTTGCAAGCTCTATTTTTGTCATATAAGAGCTACCCATTTTTTTTTGAAACTCATGCAAGTATTATTATGTACTCTTGTTGTTTAGCTTTGTTACAACCTTTATAATATAATTTTTCTTAGTTTTGGTTTAAAAAAATGAAATTGATAATTTGGCATGTGCATTATTTGGGTCATAACAATATTTATTTTTCCATGTCTCCTATCATTAGTCTACATGAGGAAGAGTTCTGAAGTAAGATTTTGTTACCTCTTCGTTCTTTATCCTCATAATATCACTAGTTAATATAGGGGAAACAAACTTTGTTCCCCTACTACAATAAAAAACAACCTTGTTTTTGTAATAATATTGACATGCCATTTTATTCATTCTTGCATTGAATGTGATATGCTTTGATTATTTCAAATAAGGGCTTGTCATATTTTAGACACAAATAATTGTACAATATTTTCTCAAACCAATATGCTTGATTGAGAAAAAGTATGACAATGTCTTGATCCACTACAAGTTCACCTAGTGTAGTTGAAGATGATCAAATATTTTCTATCACATACCCTATTGACCTTGTGTTCATATTGTGCACAATTACATTATCCAAAAATAACCCAATAATAAAATTAGCAATAGGGGTGTGCAATCAAGGCTCCACCCAAGTCCCATATCTACAATATCATGTGATAATGAATTTGATATACTTCTACAAGTTCAAATAGGGACTCTGGCATCTTGAAGACACAAATGATTGTATAATATTCTCCCAAACCAATATGCTCAATTGAGTAGAAGTACAACACTACCTTCAATCACTTTTGATTGCACCTAGTTTAGTTAAAAATGATCAAAGTTTTTCTTTCACATCCCTTGTTGATCTTGTGTCCATCTCTTGCACAACTACATCGTCCAAAAATAATTTGATCCTCAGCTTAGTGTTATGGGGAGTGAATTAGGGTTCCATCCAAGTCCCATGATACATAAATTGAAATGTGTCATAGACCAATGGTTAGGAATGAAGGTCATGATAGAACATAAATGCTCCCTTTTGGTCATAGAGCCCCACTCTTAAATCTAAATTTGGAGAAAATTTCATCAATTGAAGGGTTTTGTTTCCTCCACCTCCCAACCAATAATAGAATCCAACATGCCCTAATATTGTTTTGACTCATGCCCAACATTCTATTAGTGCATGGATGCCAATTTGAAATTGTGTGCCCCTAAAATGACCAATTGAAAATTTGTGATTGAATTTGTAGAGACCATTAATAATCAAAATATTAATTTGATCTTTACAATCCTTTCAATCTTCTTATTTTCCGGGCCCAACCTCATATTCTTTGTTGAGAAAGACAAAAACATATCATAGCCTTTGCAATGTAACCAAGACATAATAATCATTTGTTTCAATCATGTTACACTCATATAAATCCATAACCTTTTGAATTAGTGTCTCATACAAATACAAATCTAAAATATTTATTATTCTAGGAGGCTATAACTCCCCAAATTCCAATGAATATTTTATCCTCCTTAGACAACATTTCAACATGTTTTGTTTCCTTGAAGAAACTCAATGGTATGATAGTGTTATCTAACTAAGAAGGGTTTCAATGACAATCTTGGTATTAAAAGATTGTTTGCCAACATTTCCAAGACATATTAAAAAGTAAGGGATTGCACCAAAATGAAAAGACATAAAAAGAAAATAATGTAACAAGATACTCCCTCAAAAATAATTACAACACACATAAAAATCTCTTCACAAAGCAACCGACAACATAAAACATAGATGAAGAAAACTTGGTGCAATTTGTGATGTATTTCCTTTGCATAAATAAAATTTCCTACATTAAATTATTTAGAGCAAAGGATAGTGACTATGGTGCACCTAGAAGAATTAATACAAGCACATTAACAACTACAACAAAATTCTCTCTCGTATAGTCCCTAGATTATTGAATTTTAAAGATGAATTTTTAGTGTATCGATACACATTGGCGCATTAAATCCAGGGA
This sequence comes from Picea mariana, assembly GCA_032191745.1. Taxonomy (NCBI): domain Eukaryota; kingdom Viridiplantae; phylum Streptophyta; class Pinopsida; order Pinales; family Pinaceae; genus Picea; species Picea mariana. The sequence goes on from JASDQU010307839.1 coordinate 52,617, forward strand.
GAAAAAAAATTGAATTCTCATGTTAAATGAGTAAGTATGTACACCATTAATATGAAAAACATAAATATTTACAACACAATTATCTATTGACTAACTATGAATAATACCAACTAATTAAATGAGCCCACTGAACCCTATGATAATAAAAAATCGGGGTATAAATAATAGAACTCAAGGTAATAAGAAATGTTTCACACCCTATTTTTTCATATGTAACCATCCACTAGAATACAAGTTTTAGGAAGACGAAGATACAAAGAAAATGAGATGATGATTTTCTATACTTCTTGAGCCATTGTAACCATTGATCAAGTTATAGATCCATGTCACTCTAATGAAAATCTCGACATGATATGCCCTTGGCTTCTAGTTGCACTTGTGCTCCAAAATATTGTGTTTTTTTCTTAATATGTGTTTATGCTTTTGAACACTTGTCATAGAACTTGCACTTACTATATATGTTCATCATCCACCTTTCTAACTTGCATGCCCATACTTAAACTATTTTTGGGATGAACTTCCATTGGTGTGGTTCCTCTACCCACAAACTTAGTCAATCTTTGGCTCTTTCCAAATCAAACCTCCCTAGTTAGGAATTATTGGTGCCCAACAACTATCCTACAAATTGAAGAAGATTTGGTTGAATTTTCTATAAGGTGTACCGCTTATTTATATTTTCCATTTGATTTATTTTGAAAACATGTTAAGGAGGTATAAGGGATGATTGTAATTCTAGGGTTTATAAGTAGGACTTCCCATTTGATTCCCACTTTTCGAAACTACTTAAATAGGAAAGTTAATTTCTATGGCCTAGGCAAGTTTGAAGATCTTGGGACTTAATGATGTCCTGAATTTATCTTGTATTTGGATTGTGGGCCCTTGTGTCTTATTTCTAAGTGGTATATGTATTATAACTTGACTCAAACTCAAAACATAAGGTCATGACCCTTGTGTATCTCCTAAATGAAATTTCATGTCTGATTTAATAAATTAATTAGGAAAATTATAATTGCATAACTACTTGTAATTCTCTTAAAAAATAATTGAAGGAGAGAATCATCACTTACAAGGGAGACTACCTAAGTCATTATTTGTTGGGTAAAATTTCTCACTTCTGCTTTGAGGCATAAGAACTTGTGCTTGGTCAATTTCTTAATACATGTGATATGCCTTAGTAATATGTAATATAATATATGCATACCTATTTTTTGGTTTACTTTGGTGGGACTACCTTCAAATATTATTTTTCACATTGTGGCAAAAAATTCCTTTACTTAGATTTTTCGGTAGTAGCTTATGTGTAGTTTCAAAAACGCCCAAGAGAATATCACATTCTATGGACTTATTTACATGTTATTATGAAAATGCCCTAAATAGGGTGCCTTTCTTTTGTTGAAGAATCCTATTCTTGAAATAATGAATTCGTCATATTATTGTTGATGTACTTGGGGGTTTGAGAAGGATAAGGTAAAAGTTACAAGAAAGTCCTACCCCTCTCACAGGTCACTCTGATCAAAAGTTCCAAGGTTTTATTGAGATCAAGCAAAAGATAATTTGAGTGTACCTACCCAGAACAAGACAACAAGTAGAAAATAAATGTTGTTTGCATGTTCCATATGATGTCAATGCTTCATAAAACCATAAAATTTTGGAAGATAAACAAGCTGGTATAAGATTGAACCAATGAAAATATTTATAACAACAAATATTATTTAGCAACAACCACAACAATTAGGCCTTAATAATGCTTAAAAATGACAAGATACAATAGCCCTTACGTTGAAAAAATGATAATAGTTGTCAGAAGCAATTATGGCAATGTTTAATAAGCTTTTAATATTGCTTTTAGGATGAATTTGTTGTTGTTATAGATGGTTGTCAAAATATTTTTCAACAACAACAATTTAGTTAGTGAGTTAGTATAATTTTGAGTTAGTAAGAGTTAGTACAAGTCTTAGGGAAGATGGTTTAAGAGTTGTTTGGTCAATCAATCACTTGCAAGGAGTGGACTAGTGCCTTTTAGGGTAATGGAGTCAAGGTTTGCAGCGGAAATTCTTAGAGGAAACAATAGATGATAATAGGTAATCTAAAGGGATGGGTGAGATGATTGAGGTTTTATTAACCTAAGGCCTCAATATCTAAACCCTAGAAGGAAAAAATGATAGAAAGTAAGTAACCTTAGGCCCTAGCGATTTCCTTCTTCCTTAGATCAAGCTTGAAATAAAATGTATGAAGCTAATGAAGCAATGCTACTAGAGTGATACAAAGGTAGGGCTCTAGTGTATTCCTAAAAAGAGATGTTTTCTATCAAAATCAAGTAGGTGGAAAATTATAAGGAAAAATGATAATAACATATGATTTTCCCCTAGGGTTTCAAACTAGCAATTTCATAATCTTAGAAATGAACAAGCAAATTTACCATAACCATTCAAAAATAAATGAAGAATTTCATATTCACTTACTTCATTATGAATAATCTAGCAACAAAACCTTAGTTGAAGACTTTCCACCATGAAAATGCCAAAATACACCAATAATAGCCTCTCAAAGAAGTTGCACACCACTTAATTTCAGCAAAATGCCCTTAAATAGGGCCAAATTTCAGACGTCACACTTATGTGAGTGAAAGATGATGAAAAATACAAGATATTTGTCTCTTATTTATACAATGATAATGACCTTTAATTACAATTTAGGTCAGAAAAGGCTGACTTGGCCAAATTACATCAAAAATCCAATTTTTACATAAATTTAAAGAATTAAACCCTAAAATGTGTAGTAGAGGTAACGTCATTCCCTCCTAGGGTGACATTGGGCCTCATAGGTGGGACGTCAGGCCCCATGAGAAAAAAATTAGGCCTTCCAAGGCCTCTAGATGATGCCACATGTGCCACTTTTCACACAATTGCCTCCATCATGTCCATTTGACGCTGGGTGACGTCATGGGCCTCCCAAGGCCAATGTTCAAGGGGGAGAGAAATATCCCCCTAGGTCCAGGCTAGCCAAAGTGTCTCCGGTGGAACATCCTTCATTTTCTCTAGTGCAAGCCTCTGGTGTCTCCCTACCCCTAGGTGGGGTCACAACATCCATCTGGTGGGATTTTAGCCTCATGGAGGTCCGAAGTAATCATATCCCCATATGGACCTGATCCTTTGGGCATGGTCCTACAATGACAACAAGTACACCCTCCATGGGATCTTAAGTCGCATGGATCATAACAATGTCAATCACATCTAATAATCAAATTACCCAAACATGTGCATCAAACCCCCCTTTAACCAGACAAATTCTCAAAGACGTTATGTAGTTTAAGAATCCAAGTTTGGAGAGGGTTTCATGATGTACTATTGGGATAATCATCCTCAAGTTTGGGATGCTTCCTAGGTGAAGACCAATCTAGGTCATGTAGATGTATGAGATGGTGTAGGGAATGTTTGGGCAAGGGGTGCATTGATAACAGGGAAATGTAGGTTTTACCTGTGGGTGCCTCTGAAGAGGGTGAGCTGCACCTTGTCATGGATGCCATTGTTTCCTAGCGCATTCAATTTCTTTTATTCTTTATGTTATTTCTTTTTCTTTTCAAGAGAATAGTTGGAGGACATTGTCCTGCGTGGTGACCAATGGTGACAGTGTTACCCATAAACACTTCACAGGAAATGAGAAGGTTGGCTCGAGATGAGACCACCTTTCTCTTGGCTATGCCACCAAGAGCCACTACCCTGGTTTGGTGACTATATGGATGATAGTTTCATACTACTACATGCCCATGGACCTAATAGGTCGGCTCATGATCAGACATCCTATCCACCAACTACACCTTGAGTTTTATTTTATTTTGCTGGTCCCCTTTTCTTGTTGAGAAGCCATTTATTGCATTCTAGGGAATCCCTGGGTGAAGAATCTCAAGGTTTCATTTTGGATTCTAACTTTTTACAACTACTTTTACCCTCTAGGCCTTTAGCCCCTTCTTTCCAAAATGCAAGGTACAACCCTTACTAGCTTTGCAAACCCAATGCCCGAACCAAGGTAGGGGAAACATGAGAGGGAAAATGATGAAAAGTGATAAGTATGGAACAAATGGATGATGAACTTTCATAGACCCACTGTAACATCCCCCAAAATAAATTTATTTTTAAAGTTTGAAATTTCGTAGGAAATTATTTCTGTTTTTGGAAAATTTGAAATTGGATTTTTTTTGCCATTTATGGTAATTCCGAATTTCGAATTTAGTTAGTTGTAATTAATGATTATGAATGTTGGGAAAAGATCTGATTTGAACCAGCTAACTACTTGACTATGACATTTGTATGAAACAAAATATATTATATTTATTGTTGATGGACAAATGGAACAACCATGTTAAAATTCGCTGACCATGACTCTATGAGTGGGGAACATGTTGGAACTACCTCAAGGCTGATTATTACAAGTGGAAAATCAGGAATTTGGCCATTGGCAGCCCCTGAAAATCAAGGATTTGGAAATATGTGAAAATTCCCAAAGGGAAAAAGACTTAGGCACTTTTTCTTTTGGATATATAGCATATGGGAGGAGGCAGGACGTTGCCTAGTATGCTGGGGGGAAAATAATTTATCTCTTTATGTTGTGAACACTACTTGCTAAGTGTGAGGAAAGGAGAAAACTGTTGAAATTGAAAGGCTATTGTTGAGGAGGAGTTTTGAGTTCTCCCTTATGGACTCATGGTCAGGCTAAGGAGTGAACAGGACAAGTGATTTGGCTGCCCTGTTCTAAGGTTGGGAGGAATGTGGCTGTTCCATTTGTTGTTCGACAATTTGTCCATATATGTCTATCTTCTCCTTCTCTGTTTACATGTCATTGTGAATTATTGGCTGGTAGGATTTTATCTGTTTAAATATGAATGAGATACTTTGTTATTAAATTCTGAAGGAATGTAGTGATAAGTAGGATATACTCTCATACTTTAACTGCAACTATTGAGTAAACTCTACTAAGTAGTTTGACTGGGATGAAAATTGGATGGCAAATATACCAGGAACTATAACTGTAATTAAGAGAATTTTACTTCATTCTTTATGTTAGAAATTTCTGCCAGTTCGGTGTAGCATGTATATCTGATTATTCTGTTTAGTAATCACTATTCTGGAAGTAAACATGATATTTACAAACATTTCACACCTATAATACATATATAAATCTATGTGAGTTATCTTTGATTTTGGACGAATTACCCTATCATATTTAAACTACTTTTGCAAATGATTATATTTAATAGGAGATAACTATGTATGCAAATACATATATAAATATATATGTATGAAGATAACCACACGACTTACAAGACTCACCTCAAAAAGCCTACAATATATATATAT
>JASDQU010307839.1:67207-101723 GCA_032191745.1 Picea mariana
AGAGGCGCGAAGGCCTAATGAATTTAAAAAAATATTCTGGAACCCTTTAATGGATTTACACATATTCTAATAAATTTGAGATTTCATAGCTTTGCTAACAAATAATAAATCGTCACAACCTTTGTATAATTTAGGTACCAATGAAATAAAAGAAAGAAAATAGCTCTGTTGGCCACAATGAATTTTTTTGGAAAATAAAACAATATAGGAGAAAATTAAATGTATTAAAGACATGTTGTATGGATTCATATAAATTATAGGTATACACATATTCGTTGATAACCGAGATTCACTGTCCTTTACAAAACTCTAAATATAGCATAGCCAATATACCGAAACATGGAATTGTCCGATTTAGTCTTATCCACTATAATCGACTATACAATCTATGAACGATGGAAAAATTCATGTTCATTACGCCTTAATATTTTCTTTTATACAGAGGCACGGGTTTTTCCCTTGGGGATTTTCTTTAAATTTGAATACATAGTTAAATCAACCGCCATAGGAATCTGACACTTCTACCCACGATAATTGTATACTAATATATTCACACAATAGAACATGGAAGGCATTGTTTAAGTGCTACTTTTAGAACCCGAATACATTCTGTACAGGGTATGAATCCAAGTCGGGAGACTTCAAGCATCAAAAGTCCTACGAGGAAACAAGGACAATAATGAGAAAATGAATTTAATAGAATTCCCAATAACAAATTAGATTAAAATCCAAGACAATTTCTATGCTACAGAAATATCATATTTATGATTCTCAACATCACTTAACTTGTGGTCTTGATCTGTCATTGCATTCGTGCAATTGAGGAAGACATCCAAAGACTGGAAGGGAGAAGTGGGTCAAGGTCTATCTGATGGGTACCCTCGCAAAACCAGGGGTCCCATCATTAGATCACTATAAACAATTCTTTGACCGTGATTACCAGAAAGAAATACAAGGAACTATTGAAATTGAAATGATTAAAATATGCAGAGATTATACATTATCATTATACAAAATTGGAGAACCATTACAACCATGAGACTTCACCCTTGCCACTGTAATAAAAAATATATGCTGACAGCCGACGATAATAGACAACAAGATTTAACAGGGAATCAGGGTGCCTGGAAAAACCCTCTCGTCTCCCCTTTTATAAAGAAGAGGCAAAAATATTTTTAAGTTTCCTAACGGCCATGTGTCTCTAGATGAGCATAGGGTAAAATATCTCAGGGAATTATTTTAAAAGAATCTGAAGATTAATAATGAATAGTGAAACCATCACTTTATTCAGATGCGTTGAGCCACAATTAGGAAAAACCCTATATAAATATCTATTCTGTATAAATAATAAAGGAAACCTACATTACCTTACAGCAAGGAACTGCGGTTGATAAACCTAGAATGCCAAGACTCCTTACGGCGAGGTCGGGAGGTGAAGTATAAAGGTTCAACACAATGAAATGAGACCTTTTCCTATAGAAAATATTGTAGGATGTCGACCCTTAGAAAAATGACTATTACCATTGGAGAATCGAATCCACCCTCGACAAAGAACCCTCGTAAAATTAATTATAACACAGAGTTAAAAATTTCGACCATGACGGTATCCCAAAGAAAATTTCTAAGATTAAAACACTTAGGGTCCAAGAAGATAATACTTCGGTTACATATCAGATGGAGGCGAGAAAACTATGAAGCGACAAAACCCGGTTTCAATCAACTCTGCCTCTAATACAGTAGTCTAGTCTCCTACTTAAAATAATTTACAGAACAGATAACAAGTATTTTCCAATACATCATAGTCCGGGAGGATACCAACAGAGTCTACGTATCATTACCAGATGATGTAACCACATAGGATAAAAACGAATAACCATTGTAGAAGAATTCTTACCTTGCAAAGTTTCCAACCAGTATTCCTCCGGACTCTCCTTTCATCAATGTGAGCCCTATCTTCACGATGGTTGGTCACTACAACAAGTTGAAGAATAACAGAGGTCGTTTGACAATGTTTTACGTAAACATAGGGATAGGAATTGGAAAAACAAAACAATGGAAAAATCCCTAGTGAGTCGAGTAATGGTGAAGAGTAAAGATTTGTGTCAAGGACATGTGATCGATGCATGGTGGCGATAGTGCAATGGGCATGAAGGCTGAGCACTAGCCCAAGGAGTATGCCACAGGTCTCTTTGTTTAATATTGCAGGTAGGGTCTTTAAGTCTTGACAGTATGCCCCTGCCACCTTACTTAACTCTTAGTTATGTTGAAGAACAAGTGCAGACTGGTTAGGTTTAGAACACACACCCTTTTTCATTCTGGTTATGTTTTAACTCTTACCCGTAGCCTGGTAAACTCTTGGATTCTGTTAGTTAACATGTGGTCAATCGAACAGTAATGACAACCCTTTGTGCTAGTCATATTTTCCTGAGTTTTAATACTTGTATAAACAATCACCACAATATTAACAAATGAGCAGGAGTGTTAAGGGTAATGTATATTCGCTATGGGGTCTGTGCAAATAGGAAAAAGGTCCTATAGTTTACAAAATAAATCATCATGTACGCTAGAATGAGGACCAAAGGAACATAAGACTTAAGTAGTAGTTTCACCCTCGCTCTTATGGAGGGTAGAGATAACATGTCATAATAGATACGTGGACCTAGCCAAGAAGTGGCAAGACCAAGTTATGGATGCCAAGGGGGTAGTGAAAACTCTATGTCATGAATTTATGATTGTTATAAGGTTTCCTCTTTAAAATCAATGATAAATTATAGTGACCTTATAAAAAGTTTTATTTATTTATTTTTATCGTAAAATATGGGAAACATTACACCCACCTAGTGGCAACTCATCCCTAAGGGAACTAGCTTACTAGGGCACTCTGTCACGCCCCATGTATGAATAAGTTAAAAAACATAATTTCCAAGAAAACGTTATGAAACAAATAAGAGTTCAGTGCACATATTCAAATGCTTCGAAAAGCAGAGTGACACATACCATGACACCCAAAATCATTACCTCATGGAGCAAGAACCACTACTACTTTAGGATCATGCCAATGGGATGGATGTTGTTGTTGCTGATAGATGGGATGCACTGAAGAAAATATGGGCCCTCCAGGACCACGCTCAAGTCATATGGCTCTCGGTACTCCATGTATAGGACTTGTGGGCCTATAAACATAATATCCTTAGTTATCCCTAGGATAGGGGATAACATATGGCTCCAATTTGGGGACATGTGATCATCGTAGAGCGCATGAGAACCTCAACATCTTTGGCATGACCTGTAATCTATTATATCTCAAAAAAAATAATTAGTAATCTTTTGGGGTGGTGATATCACCCCTGGTTCATATATGATACAATGAAATAAAAGTAAGTAAGCATATATTTACAAATGAAAATGAAACTAAAACTACACTACTCTAGCATGATATGCAAATGTTATATACAATGAATGAAAATTCCTACCTACTTACCTGTACTTACCTGTGAAGTCAAGTCTTTGTCCCATGATGGGGTTTGAGGAGGTGTCCACTAACCGATAATGGACGTCTTCTTCCTTACAACGTGAATAGATAGTATGCATCATTGAATGACTTCATTCTGACTCTTAAATGTCCAAGAAAAAAATGTGTATTCTCCTTAACATTAGTAGGATCTCCTTTTTTTGTGTCCCACTCTAAAACCAAATATCCTTGGTTGTATTCCCCTCCTTCAGAATAAAATTGCCTCTTGTATTCCGGTGTATTGTGTTGAGGGAGGGGGGTGGGGTTTTGTACTCAGTACATCTTGGTTTGACTCATTCAATAAATATTCATCACCCCCCTTCCGTTTGACGAAGCCAACTCCTTTCCATATAAAACCTATCAAATCGTAAATTTCATCCTTTTGTGTAGAAGAATAACCATCCCATTATTCATATAGGTTAGAGGCATTGTCAGGATAATCACCCCAATTTTTATCTCTCTCCTTCTCCAGAGTGATGGGGTGGGATTCTACCAAAGCACTATCCCTTATGTATGTTTCATGCAAATTTAATGCCTCGTCATTACCTTGTGTAATGTTGTCCTTATGTTTGCTTGGAAGATTCCGGTCACCAAGGGAAGAGAGGTCCATCCTTGAAATAAGAAGGGATCTACGGAGTTGTAGTTACTATATTCATGATTACACCTTTCAATGTGTTCCATCCTCTTTGGTTTGTTATGCAAAGTGATGCAATCTTGGTTCCTGATGGGAATAGTTGCGTAGGAAAAGTCTATCTGTAGAATTCCGCCTAAAATAGAAGCCCATTCCCTAGGTAATATCATTCCCCAATTGTTAGGTATATTGACAACAACGCCATCCATTATGATGGGAAAATCAGGGTAGTCAACAAGGTGGACTTACAGACCTTCCATCAAGCCATAGACCTTGATCCCCTTTGACTTAAATCTAAAAAACGTGGCACAAGGCCCTATAACTTCCAACCCCAATTGGTTCATAATCTTCAAAGTCATCATATTTACATACGACTCGAATTCAAGAATGCATTTCTGAATACATAGCTCATCTATTATCAAGGAAGTTAGAAATGGTGTTTGTTCATTTTTCTCAAAATGATCGGTTTGAAATAGTGTAGAAGTTTCTTCGAGCAATTACTGGCCATCTGGGGTCCGTTTTGTCAATGAAGGGATTTCCAATATTCCACGAATCCTTTTGACCTTTTGTAAGATATAGGCCATACTAGTTCTTAAGTTGGTCTCATCATTGTTGGCTTTTGGGAAAGGTTGGGGTAGATCCTTGACAAACATATGGGATTTTTCAATCTTCACCCTTGAGTCCTCACTTCATTGGCTCAAGTACTCAATCATAGTCTTCCTCATGTCTTGATTTTCTTGGATTTGATTTGGTGTGAACAAGGTAATTATGAAATCTTCATAATTATATTTCTCATGAGTATCCTTTGGGTGATCATGATCAAAATGGGATTATTTACACGATAAGGACTTAGGATCATCTTCTTGCCTTGCAACATTTTGTAGATTCAAAGTGTTTGGACAAATTTCTTCTTTTGGAGCATGTGGTTTTATTGTCTGAATAGTATTTTGAGGAAGTCTCATAGAAGGAGGCTTTTGGGCTTGTGACAGTTCCCTTTCCAACTCAATTATTTCTTCTGAAGTACCTATATTCTTAGAGGTTTCAAAAAAATTCAAGGCATATTTCATAGTTGAGAAACCCTTATTCCAAGTACCAGTCCCTTTAGGGGGAATGGATAACTTAATCTCATCGTTTATCTCTAGTGTTTCTAGGAAATCATGTTCTTATTCCTCAAAATATTCCTCATTGGACCATAGAACATCATCTTGGTCCTGGGGAATGGGATGACACCATTTGATATTTTCTTCAATCTGATAAGAACAATCTTGTGCTTCCTTGAGGTTTATAGGGAACCAGTTCCTGAGGATGGATTAGAAGTTTCCTTCGAAATAATTTAAGTATTTTCCAATAATAACACTTTCTGGTAGAAAGTTGGAATCAATTCGACCAACTAAGGTATTAAACATGTCATTAAATCCCCTAACAACTTCATCATAATTTTTGCAAATGTTGAGGTACTGGGAATAAACGGATGCCATATCTTCCATCACACCCCATCTTTGTAGGAAAACTTTTTCTAAATCTTCGTAGGTTGTGAGGATTTTTCTTTGGCGGTTAGTGCTCCATTTTCTAGCATTTCCAATAAGTGAGGCAAAGAAAAGTCTCATGAATGTGTCAGGATTTTCTTTCCCAGACTGATGGAAGTCATAGCTTTCAGAAAATTTGGTCCAATGTGTGTTACCAGAAGTCCCAACTTCTTCAGAAAACTTGGGTATCCATGAATCGACATATTTAGGGAGATCATGTAATCCTCCTTGGATATTGTCCAAGTCTAAAGGATCAAAGAGTTCTTCGGGTGCCCATTTAGGAGGGGCCATGGGGACAATCAGAACTATGTGAAATGAAATTGTGTATTGACGTCCACTACGGGTCGTCATCAGTGGAGTCACCAGACAATATCCTTGATATTATCAAAAGGGACAAGGGGATCACCCTCAGTGGAGTCGCTAGGTAAGATTTGTGAAATGAAGGCTTTGGATACAGGATTACCAAAAAGTGTCGTTCGAGGAAAATTGAATCGATGTTCCCTGACAGCGGCGCCAAAATGTTACCACGCAATTTGTATTTTCCCAAAGGCAAGTGGATACTAAATTGGTGTAACAAGGAGGAAGACCTATTATTGTCACCTTAATAGGACTCCTCTTTCTATTTAGGAGTAGTACCCCAGGGGAGACGTCCCTAGTGATTTGCGGGTTTGAGAAGGCTAAGGTAAAAGTTACAAGAAAGTCCCACCCCTCTCACAGGTCACTCTGATCAAAATTTCCAAGGTTTTATTGAGATGAAGAAAAAGATAATTTGAGCGTACCTTCCCATAATAAGACAACAAGTATAAAATAAATTTTGTTTTCAGGTACCATATGATGTCAACGCTTCATAAAACCATAAAAGTTTGGAAGAAAATCAAGTTGATAGAAGACTGAAGAAATGTAAATATTTATAATAAAAAAGAGTATTTAGAAATAGACACAATAATTAGGCTTTAATAATTCTTAAAAATGACAAGATACAATAGCCCTTAAGTTGGCAAAATGATAATAGTTTTCAGAAGCAATTATGGAAATGTTTAATCAACTTTTAATATTTCTTTTAAGATGAATTTGTCGATGTTATACATGGTTGTAGCAATATTTTGCAACAACAGAAAATTAGTTAGTGAGTTAGTCTAATTTTGAGTTAGTAAGAGTTAGTAAAGTCTTAGGGAAGATGGTTTAAGAGTTGTTTGGTCAATCAATCACTTGCAAGGAGTGGACTAGTGACTTTTAGGGTAATGTAATCAAGGTTTGCAATGGAAATTGTTAGAGGAAACAACAAATGGTAATAGGTAATATAAAGGGATGGGTGAGATGATTGAGGTGTTAGTAACCTAAGGCCTCAATATTTAAACCCTAGAAGGAAAAAATGCTAGGAAGTAAGTAAACTTAGGCCCTAGAGATTTCCTTCTTCCTTAGATGAAGCTTGAAATAAAATGTATGAATCTAATGAAGCAATGCTACTAGAGTGCTACAAAGATAGGGCTCTAGTGTATTCTTCAAAAGAGATGTTTTCTTGAAAAATCAAGTAGGTGGAAAATTATAAGGAAATGGATAATAACATATGCTTTTCCCCTAGTGTTTCAAACTAGAAATTTTATAATCTTAGAAATGAACAAGCAAATTTACCATAACCATTCAAAACTAAATGAAGAATTGCAAATTTACTTACTTCATTAAGAATAATCTAAAAAAAAAACCTTAGTTGAAGACTTTCTACCATGAAAATGCCAAAATACACTAAGAATAGCCTCTCCAAGAAGTTGCACACCACTTAATTTCATCCAAATACCCTTAAAGAGGGTCAAATTTCAGACCTCACACTTATGTGAGTGAAATATGATGAAAAATACAAGAGTTTTGTCTCTTATTTATACAATGATCATGAACTTTAATTACAATTTAGGTCATAAAAGTATGAAATGGACAAATTACATCAAAAATCTAGTTTTTACATAAATTTAAATAATTAAACCCTAAATGTGCAGTAGAGGTGACACCATGCCCTCCTAGGGTGACTTTGGGCCTCATAGGTGAGATGTCAAGCCCCATGAGCAAAACGTTAGGCCTTCCAAGGCCTACGAATGATGCTACACGTGCCACTTTACACTCAACTGCCTCCATCATGTCCATCCGACGTTGGGTGACGTCTAGGGTCACAAGGGTGACGCCATGGGCTTCCCAATGCCAATGTTTAGGGGGGAGAGAAATATCCCCCTAGGTCTAGGCTAGCCAAAGTGTCTCTGGTGGAACACCCTTCTTTTTCTATGGTGCAAGCCTCTGTTGTCTCTCTGCCCCTAGTTGGGGTCACAACATCCATCTAGTGGGATTTTAGCCTCATGGAGGTCCGAACTAATCATATACCCATATGTACTTGCCGTCAGGCATGGTCCTATAACAACAAAAATTATTCCCTCCATGGGCTCATAATTCACATGGATCATAGCAATGTCAATCACGTCTAATAATAAAATTACCCAAACATGTGCATCAAACCCCCCTTTACCTAGACAAATGCTCAAAGACGTTATGCATTTTAACAAGACACATTTGGAGAGGGTCTCAAGATTTCCTATTGGGCCAATCCTCCTCAATTTTGGGGTGTTTCCCAGGTGAAGACCAATCTAGGTCATGTAAATGTATGATATGTTGTAGGGAATGTTTGGGCAAGGGTGCAGTGATAACATGGAAATGTAGGTCTTACCTATGGGTGCCTCTGAAGAGGTTGAGTTGCACCTTGTCCTGGATGCCATTGTTTCCTCGCCCATTCAATGTCTTTTATTTTTTATCTTGTTGCTTTTCTTTTCAAGAGAATAATTGTAGGACATTGTCCTGGCATGGTGACCAGTGGTGACATCGTTACCCACAAGCACTTCATGGAAATGAGATGGTTGTCTCGTGATGAGACCCCTTTTCTCTTGGTTATCCCAACAAGAGCCACTACCCTATTTTGGTGACTAGATGGATGGTAGTGTCATACTGCTACATGCCCATGGACCTAATAGGTTGGCTCATGATGAGACCTCTTATCCACCAACTAGACCTTGAGTTTTATTTTATTTTGCGGGTCCCCTTTTCTTACTAAGAAGCTATTTATTGATTTCTAGGGAATACCTAGGTGAAGCATCTCAAGGTTTCATTTTGTCTTTTAACTTTTTCCAGCTAATTTTACCCTCTGGTCCTTTAGCCCCTTCTTCACAAAAGGAAAGGTACAACCCTTACTAGCTTTGCAAACTCAATGCCCGAACCAAGGTAGGGGAAATATGAGAGGGACAGTGATAAAAAGTGGTAAGTATCGAAGGAATGGAATATGACCTTTAATAGACCCACCTAGTGGAAACTCATCCCTAAGGGAGCCAACTTACTAGGGCACTTTGTCACCCCCTCTAGGTATGAACAAGTTAAAAAGTTATGAAACAAAAGAGATTTCAGTGCACATATTCAAATGCTTAAAAAATCAGAGTGACACATACTGTAGATTTTAACCTTGTACAATATTTACTGCAAAAATATTTTCAATAAAATAAAAGAGAAGATACAATAGCAAATACAAACATTACACATATATTTTTCCTCTGGAAACCCAAACCGGGAAAACCAACATATTCTATATTCATTCATAGTGATACATTGTTTACAATACAATATACATATAGGATCTAGCGGCATCCAAAACCCTAACCCGATGACCTGGATTAGTCAACATCCCTAATTCCTTAACCAGAAATAGAAAACCATAAAAAAAACCATTTATCGAAAAACCTCCCAACAATGGACACAAAAATTGAGGCAACATGAAAAATGAAACACATTTCCCGAGGAAAAATATTTATCGGGGGAGTTACCCCTGAACCCTCGCTTGAGGGGATTTCACCCCGATACACCCACCAAGGGAGGTCCTAGAGGGCCCCCCTCAAACACCCTTGTGCACTTGGCGCACCACAATCACTACTACTCATGCAAAGAATATAACACATACACAACATTCTCCCACTTGTTGTTTTCTTTGCATACAAGGGGTTATAGGGTTACATAGTCAACATTCCAAGGTATAAATTCCCATGGATCCTCTACACCAAGAGAAATTCTCAGTGCTCACATATTTTTTTAATGAATATGCAACATTCTTCAGTGTGTCCACCTTCATCAACAATACTTTCTTTTCTTCAACCATGTCTCTCACAAAGTGATATTGAATATCAATATTATTTGTATTTGAATGATAATTCGGGTTCTTTGCTAGAAAAATTTCACTCTGACTATCACAGTCAATCCTTACAGCTTGTTGTACTAACCCAATACCTGAACGCAATCTTTGTAACCATATTGCTTCCTTACTTGCATGAGTGGCTGCCATGTATTCAACTTTTGTAGTTGAAAGTGCCACTACAACTTGTCTTTTTCTCATCCAACTTATTTCTCCTCCAAACAGGTTAAACACATACCCAGTTGTAGATCTCCTATTGATCCAGAATTGGATCCAAGAGCTTGATGGGGCTAAAAAAGGCCTAAAAATAAAAGTTCTTGGAATTTCTTCAAAATGGATGTGTGCATAGGCCTCGACATTATCAACCCAACACAACTTGAACAAGCTCAAACAAATGTCGTATGCTTCAAATATCACGAACTATTCATTTTTCCAAACAGGAAAAAAAGTCAACAATCAACATACCAAAAAGTCAATGCTGATGTTAGCATGACATCATGCTCACATCATCATGTTGATGTGGTAGCTTCTGGAGGTGACACGTGGTAGTTGGCCATACAATTGAGATGGCAGGGTACAGTTGGATGCTGACGTGGAAGGTACAGGTGGACCAATCTAGAAGTGACACATGTCACCACTGCAAGGGTGACACGTGGCATGCCTGTACGACGTACGTATGACACATGGAAGACAATGACTGGGAAAGATATCTAACATGGCAGATGATGTGGGAAGCTAGGAAAATCCATATTTGACACTTGGACGAGTAACATGGTGCCACGTGGTACCTATCCATTGGATTGTTGGTCTGGTAAAATTGTTTGGAGTTTATGAGATTTGAACCTGTGACCTCTGTCCGAGATAGTGTCTTGGAAGGGTCAGACTAGCCAGTCCACCCATCGTTGGTTCTTACTCTATTATGGCTGCACTATTATTTAAGTTTGGATCGTGGGGAGTTTGGCGGAGGATAGGGTTGGGGTAAGCCCCAACGCCTCGCGTATCCATATGAACCTTCTCCATATGACCACTTCCTTTGTTGTGTGTTGGTGTGCGCGAGTTATGAGTTGGAGCTAGCCCCTGGCCCTATATAACTATTGGAGCGAGTGCATACGGTTAGCGCTCGGTCGGCTGAGCTAGTCCGCTGACTAGGGCGCTAGACCAGAGGCTACACTGTTGGGGGGCTCATCATTGTATATTTTGTGTGGGCTAAGAACCAGAGATACATGTCCATAGCTGCGACCAGGGGTCGGGGCTTAAGGGCCAGACCAATGCGCCCAACTTATCCTGAGGCCATGTGAAGGTACCTAATATGACCAAGGGTTGTACCTCAAGGGGGTTGTGCCCTGTATTTGACATAAAGTGGTTTTTAAACTTTATTATAAATATTTTTATGATTTTATCAGCAGATTTGAGGGATTTTGGTCATTTTTGGGGGATATTGGGCCCTTTTTGAGGCCAGATCTTGGGGGGGATTTGGGAGATGGTTACCAAATTCAAATCTATATAAACAAAGGATTTTTAAATCCATAGAAGGAGGTTCAGAATAGAGTTATGTTGAATATTTTCCAAGCCAAATCCTTTTTTATGCAGGGAAGCTATTGAGGAGAGCACCTTTGCAAGCCATTTTTGGGAGCTTCGGTCATCCGATTTGAGTTTCGTTTCTTTTTTTGGGTTCTACAGATCTGGTAGAACACGACCATATTAGTTTGTAACTTTTTTGGCATTGCTTTTATGTACTTTTAAATATTTGAACAGAAATTAGAAAGCCTCACCCATTGAGACAAAGGCTTGGAGACATA
Organism: Picea mariana; assembly: GCA_032191745.1. NCBI lineage: Eukaryota > Viridiplantae > Streptophyta > Pinopsida > Pinales > Pinaceae > Picea > Picea mariana. Next base: position 78,885 of record JASDQU010307839.1, read on the forward strand.
GGCCTGATTGCCGAACTCCATTATCACTTTGGTGTTTTATGGTTTTCCATTCTCATGATTTTGTTTAGATCTATACATTTCTTTGTGGATGTCATCTTTACTTTATAATTCTTCCTCTTTCATTCATCTTCCTAAATGGTTAGTTAACACATGCATAATAAGTCAACCATTGTCGTTTAAAAGATCTTTTCAGATCAAGTGATATCAGAGCTAGTTGACCTTTGGATTTTGACTTTTCATGATTGTTGGTGCAATTATTTGCATAATATATTACCAAACATAAACTATCAACTGAGATTCGTAATCAGTAGAGTTGATGCACTATATGTGCCGATAACAAAGAGGTTCCTATGTCTGTTTAGTATAGATCAAATAAGAAAACCATTTAGAAACCAACGCACTCTTAAAAATGACAATTTTCACACAATCCGAAAGCTGGAAATCAAAACTCATAAAAAAGAAAAATCTCTTGCTCAGGTGATGGACATGTTCCTTGATGGCTCATGAAAAGAAAAGATGAACTTTGATTCTATCTCCTGGAGAAACTAAACTAACAAGTGGAATGCTCCATTAAAGCTCATGTATGGTGAAATATGGAGATCCAACCATTCTTGCATTACCACACTTTTCAACACATTTGAAGAGTGAAATCAAACAAAATAACATGAAATCAAAGTAATAGGTACATGAAATGAAAATCTACACTAACAATTTACAATAAGATTACAAAGTTGGATCAGTGGCCCTTGCCGATGCCAACATGGAAGCTTCAGATCACCATATGCTAACTTCTATGAGACACAAGATCACTGAACTCAAACTTGCATTAATCTTCAACAGGTAGGTTTACAAAAGGAGTCTCTTCATGAATCCAGTCTACATCATAACAATTCTCCTCGATAACCTATCTCATAACAATTCCCTTAATCTACATAATGAATCCTCTTTCTCAATCTACATAATAATGATTCTCCTCTTTCACATAATATTGATTCTCTCCCCCTCATGAAGAGAAGGAAATATCTTTTATACATGAGATCTTTGAAAAGGAGATAAACATCTCATAATTACAGATCCACTTTTCTCTCAACCCATTTCCCTTTATTACAAAATACAATCCCTTCAAATCCTCACACATATATCTCATATATCTTGGATAAGATATGACAACTAAATCTCCATGATCTTCCCTTGGATTAGTATTGAATTATCTTCTCAAATCTTGAAATGGTGGAGGAAGTATTCGAGAATTCTTTTGAATTAATCCTTCACATATTCCTACACATGATAAAGCTCACAGATTTTTGAGATATATGAAAACATGTCAATTTTCTAATATTTAATCACAAATTCCCTTTTAATAATAAAATAAATGATTTGGAAAATAATAAGGTTTAACCCATATTTAATTATGAAAATGGTATCATGAAAGGTTAATGGGGCGATGAAATGTGAAGAATGATGAAGGGAAATGTGGATGGAAATACGACATTTCTGCGTCCCAACATACCCCCCAACTGAACTTGTTGCATGTCCTCATGCAACCATGCATGGGTCTTCTCAAGAAATTTTTGGCATCTAAACTTTGGCTTTGAGTGATGATAATGAATATTTCCAGGATGGGATTTATATGAGTAAAAACTGACATTATCTTATGGTTGGTCTTTGTGTGACAACCATGAATATAGAGAATGTTGGTTCTTGTGTAAACAACATTCATTTCGTTATTTGTTCGCTTGTTGTTATGATAATAAAATGTTGGTTCTTGTGTAAACAACATTCATTTGCTTATTTGTTCTGTCGCTGGTATGATAATAATTTACCCATTTTCTTGCTGGAATAAGAATACATCACTGAGTATAAGAAATCCCTTTTTACATATTTGTGAATCATGCCAATATGTAAATCAATGCTTATGAAGAAAAGTGCAACCGAGTATCGTTGGAAGAAAAAAATGTTGGTAAATGGTAAATGAGACAAAAAATGGAATGGTGGTGGGAAAATGGAGTGACGATGGCAAATATAATTCCCCCCCCACCCCAACTAAATTGGTTGCATGTTCTCATGCAACGTGGCATGAGTCATAGAAGAGAAAAGGAAAGGGAGCATGGTGAGGGAGTTTTCCAAATTCATTCACTCTAGCATGTAAGGAATTGCATGATTAAAGAGTAGAAAACAACACACCTCCACCTACCCAAAATGTTGATGAATTATGCAATAGGAATATGGCCAATGCGGCTGCTGGAGCATGGAATATGTCACTACTGTATGACCATATGAATGGTGAATGCTACTATAGCTACGAATGTTTTCACTGCTGGATCAAAGAGTGTGAAGTGGAGGAATCTGAACTGTTGCTGATGAATCATGGAAAAGAAGAAGAATGAAAGTGGAAATGTAGTAATCTCATATAGCCTAAGTCATGCTACTGTAACTGCTGAGGAGTCATGGAAAAGTGTATAGTCTTCATCTGCTGCAAAACCCGATTGTACAATTCTAGTCATGCGAATGAATGTGTCGATGTCAAGCATGAAGAGAAGTCATTGGATTACCGACCATTGATGAATGTCGTTAACCAATGTGAGGCAATTCATCATTGATGTCAATGAGTGCCAAGGTACCCAAGTACATCTTGTGAAGTGAGAATGAATAGCTGATGTCAAGCCACTTGCAAGATATGATGATCAAGGGACATTGATGTATTCCCATGATTGTCGGCGAGAGAACTTTCCATTAAGGCATGCAAGCCTCCAGGTACTCAAAAGGAACTCTAGTCTATATCCCAGATAAGGTGCTGAGGTTGATGGGGCAAGACTTGTTGAAAGGTGGGCCTTAAGGGATCCCACATCAATCAACACGAGTTCTGATAAAAAGATTGGTAGGAATATAGGAAACATCTCAGTAGCAATAATGTTTATAGCAAGGTAATGTAGTCATGGAAAAGGGAGCTGGATAGTTTTATTAACAAGGCAAAATGAATTGAAAAAGATAAAGAGATGTATGTGACTCAGAAAGATAGGCACGTGCAAAGTCATGAAGGATAAGGCAATGGAAAGTGGATTCCCACATGGATGAAGAATAATCTTGGAGGGAGAAAGGTAAATGATCATGTCATGGCGTAATTGGTTTTATGAAAGAAGGCGGTGTAACGACAAACTTCATGACATGTGCAATGAAAAGTTTAGCTCCTTCAAGCTTTTAATAAAGCATGCTTTTCTGAAAAGTTTTGCGATTCTTGAGAATCACTTCGGCATGAGATTGGATCATCTTCGTACCTATAAAATCTCAGTACTAATCCTACATGAAAATTGTGAGAGATTTGAAAAAATATGAAATGCAGGAATGAATGTGAGCAAATCAAATTCAAAAACAAAGTACATTTTACCTGTTTCCCTTCGCGTGCAAATTTCGTCGTCTATTGTTGTTAAAGTGACTCAGAAAAACAATTAGCGTTTAAGCATAGAAGCATGTGTTGGCATTGTTTTCAGGAATTTGTTGAAAAGTCCATTTGCGATATGGAAATTTTATAATTTTTATGTATTTTGTGATGTTTTGATTTTTATAATGTTTTTCTTTCTTTTCGTGGTTTTATAATTTTTATGGTTTTTGAGGTTTCGTAAGTGTATTTATTCCTACAAAAATAAACTAGAAGATTTTAAAAACATAAACTAGAAGGGTTTTGTTTTGATTTTTTGTTTTAAATCTAAAAATTGCAAAKAAAAAAAACTTAAAGCAAATACAAACATTGCAATACCCATAATGCTTTKCTCGACAAGAGCACCTCATCGATGACCATACACATTGACCAAAAACTTGCGATAGTTTCTTTTAATAACTCAGCAGGACTGATAGACAKATGAACATCACCATTCTCCATGAGGGTGAACTCTACTGTGGGAAAACTCAATACATAAAGCTTGAACTTCAATAAATAGATCAGGACTTTGTGTAGGCGCAAGTGCTCCTTTTAGGGATTTGCCTATCAAATATTCTCCACGACTAGTGTCAGCACACATGCCATAAGCCACATCCAATAATGATGGACATATCTGTCTGAAGATGCCAATGTGAGAACGAGCTGTTGATGATACTTCTTTCTTGTGAGACTTCTTATAGAGGGTAAGGTCACGAAGTAAATCCCGAGTCATCAACAATGAAATGCGTATGCATATTTTCCTTACAATGTTTAGACCGATAATATTAACCTCAGTATGGGCTCAATCATGTACAAATTGATTCACCTGCTGCTTCAGTAATGGTTCAACTGCATCAAGAGGCACCATATCATGACAGGCTCGGACTGCGAGCAATCATTTTCACTTTGAATCGCTCATTGCATGTCTGAAGGTGAGAAAAGAGCTTCTTAGCAAAGCCCTGTGGATCTTTCAAATGTTGGAGAGGTGAATAGATACCCCAACCAAGAATTTTTGAGTTTATACGTTGTTGTTTTTTAATGCTACGCATAACACGCTATAATTTGGATTTTTTTCTTTTTACTTGAGGTTGTACCCTTATCGTTTTCCTTATAGACAACTTCTCATTCTCAACCATCTTACACCTGGCTTTAGAAAGCGTTCCTATGGAAAATCTGTGGCAGGTTTTACACGGACCTCTCCACAAAGACTGTGCACATTGCATATGTAACCCGCTTCAACAAATGTTGGCCACGAAGACACGAAGTCATGGTAAGGATATTTTTTCGGTCCACTATCAATTATTGCAACTATCTCAAAAATGCGAATCAAACAAAATGGCCATATGCTACCCGGCCTGATCTGCATAATTATTCCAAAACTATAATTTTCACGTGCATATAGTACCTTCCATTACCATAAATAGTTGCCAATGATCATTGCTGCAGGTAGTTGTGATCATAGAGATCTGGGCGACACCATCCGACGTAAATAATGTGGTCATTATATCAATAATGAGATCTTAGCTATAATGAGTAAATTCGTTTTGATCCTACTCGATTTTGGTGAGATGAGGTCTTTGTAGAGGCCGCAAAAGTTTCGTTAAATGGTGATATCCACCAGAAGGACTTTGTGAAAGGTAGATGAATCCACTCACGAGACAGAAATTGCAGTAGAGACTGTTGCAGCATTGGCTGCTGCCTCCATCATCTTCATAACCATCGACAATCCTTTTTCTCATCTCCTCTGCAATGATTCTCTTTTCGGTGCCTTACTTTGGGATGGTCAACAGTTTGAGTATGAGCATGGTCTCCTTCACTTATGCCTCAAAAATCATTTCACGCACATCAATACAATCTGATTTTCTTTCCCTACAATTATGCGGCCCAACACCATGGCCTTGAGGTCATTATCTTTGCAACCCCTGCGAGAGTTTCTCCAAGATATGGAGACATAATCATGATGCAGCTGGTGGTGTATATTTCTCAGGTGGGATCAAAGTGAAAAACTGGCCAATCAAGAACAAGCATGCGACTGATCTCAAAAAATGAAAGGAACGGAAATAATTTTGCGCCTGCAACACCTCTGGATGGAGAAAACCCCAGAAACCTCTGCAATTATCTCTAATTATCATCGCACAGTCCATTGGATCATGTCCACTGAGGCCTCTATGGCTTATTTTCTATATGAAAGGAAGCAGGGTGAAGGGTAGCTTGGCTATAGTCATCATTGGTGCTCAATATACCAGGGCCTCAGTACAGGAATAAACATATTCCAGTGTAAGACATCATAAGATTTCTCGCCTCTAAGTGTCCTTAACGTTCTTGCATCATCCTCTGAAATCCCAAGTTCAGGAGTGAGTTCTCTACAACGAGCTACTTTTCTAATGCTCCCGATAAACAGTTCTTTACAAGTCATGTTTGGCTTGTTATCCTTCTGAAAAATGGGGTCATTGGCAACTATTGAATCCAATTTGTGGTGTAATTCAAATGCCCATTGGACGCCTGCCCATATAATTTTCATGGCCTCCACATCGAAGGTTGTCTCTACCCATTCTCTGGCCAAGTCCTCCATCTCAATATAAGCACTCTCATCCGGCTGAGGTCGGTGCTGAAGGATTTGATGGTTATGTCTCATATGACCTCATTTATTCCTCCATTAATTCCCGTGAGAGGGAGAGGGGAGTGAATTGTACAGAGGAAGAACACCAGATGTTTCTTGTTGGCTTGTAGAAAGTCTGCAAGGGCACTCTATTTTCTTTCCATTCTATTCGAACCAGGTGCTGTATGCGGTGAATGCATATTACCATTCAAGATAAAAAAAAAACTTTGCCTGCATCCTTTGTTGATTATCTCAAGCTCACATAATATTAAGAGCACTTGGAATAGCTCAAATGACCATTATGTTTTATTTATTTATTTTTAATGTTTTTAATGTTTTACGTTTTCAAAAAAATAAAAATAAAAGAACTTAAAAAAATACTTCGCAAACTTATTGAAATTTATGCGCAAATGGAACAATTGTAGACAGAAGATAGATTAGGCAATTTTTTTTTATGTCATCGTCAACAATTTAATTTTTTCCTGAAATCAATTTTAGTTATCCTATTTTCTGATCCTCGTGATCACACAAAGCGTAAAGGAGAGCATACTTATTCAAAAATTAAAAAAAACTTGAAAATAACGTCCTACCTATATTATGCTAATTAAAAATTAGAGATTTGTTACATGTAATCAAACTTCCAATGTAACCATAAGCGCAATAGTAATAAGAATATGTTCAATGTGAGTTTCGCAAATGACGATCGAAAATATACATAAACGTGCAAAATTAAGTCTCGAAACTGTAAATTAACAAAATAAAAAGAAAAACTAAATGGATCTAACCTAGTACCTGCTTGAAACCATCATTCGATAATGCTTTCGTAGGCATAGTTTTCACTTCTCAGATCATTTCACAACTCCTTGTTATCCTCCTTGATCTCCTGCTCACATGATTGTTCGTCATTAGATGTACAAAGTTCCCTGTATGTTGTTTCGTCGTTTTCCTCTGGAGGAGTAATTAAACTTTCAGTTGCTATCAAGATCTCCTCTTCCAGAGAAGAGGAGATCCTGAATTTTGCTAGGATTTGAGTGAGCTATTCCAAGATTATACTCATAGTTAAACCATATTGAAAAAGGAGGATGAATTATCATCAACGATTTGAATTTTAAATCTAAGGAATTAAAACTATTTATAAAGATAAAACATGCCAAAATTGAACTCTTTGCATTACTGGGACCCTACTGTCACCAGGTTATCGGTTCGCACAAGTTAGATCATCAAAAATAAAAACTAAATTTTCATAAATAAAACACACTTTTGCATAAAATAAGGAGAAACACACTTCTGCATAAAAGGAAGAGGACAACCTAACTTTGGAGCAACCCCACTAAAGTGGATGCGTAGATTCTTACCTCTCATCTTACCATATTCTCTCCACCCTTAGGTCATCCATAAAACCAATCCAAAATCATTAAAGCAATCTAATTCAAATGCTACCTATTACCATTTACAACTCTCTGACAACGACGCCAAAATGTTGGTGCAATTATTTGCATAATATATTATCAAACATAAATTATCAATCAGGATTTGTAATCAGTAGAGTTGATGCACTATATGTGTCGATAACAGATAGGTTCCTATGTCTGTTTAGTATAGATTAGATAATAAAACCATTTAGAAACCAACACACTCTTAAAAATGACAATCTTCACACAATCCGAAAGCTAGAAAGAAAAACTCATAAACAAGCAAAACTCATAAACAAACAAAACTCATAAACAAGCAAAAGATCTTGCTCAGGTGATGGACATGTTCCTTGATGGCTCATGAAAAGAAAAGATGAACTTTGATTCTAACTCCTGGAGAAACTAAACTAACAAGTGGAATGCTCCATTAAAGCTCATGTATGGTGAAATATGGAGATCCAACCGTTCCTACATTACCACACTTTGCAACACATTCGAAGAGTGAAATCAAACAAAATAACATGAAATCAAAGTAACAGGTACATGAAATGAAAATCTACACTAACAATTTACAATAAGCTTACCAAGTTGGATCGGTGGCCCTTGCCGATGCCAACATGGAAGCTTCAGATCACCATATGCTAACTTCTATGAGACACAAGATTTCTAAACTCAAACTTGCATTAATCTTCAATAGGTAGGTTTACAAAAGGAGTCTCTTCATGAATCCAGTCTACATCATAACAATTCTCCTCTAGAACCTATCTCATAACAATTCCCTTAATCTACATAATGAATCCTCTTTCTCAATCTACATAATAATGATTCTCGTCTTTCACATAATATTGATTCTCTCCCCCTCATGAAGAGAAGGCACTCTCTTTTATACATGAGATCTTTGAAAAGGAGATAAACATATCATAATTACAGATCCACTTTTCTCTCAACCCATTTCCCTTTATTACAAAATGCAATCCCTTCAAATCCTCACACATATCTCTCATATATCTTGGATAAGATATGACAACTAAATCTCCATGATCTTCCCCTTGGATTAGTATTGAATTATCTCCTCAAATCTTGAAATGGTGGAGGAAGTATTCGAGAAGTCTTTTGAATTAACCCTTCACATATTCCTTCACATGATAAAGCTCACACATTTTTGAGATATATGAAAACATGTCAATTTTCTAATATTTAATCACAAATTCCCTTTTAATACTAAAATAAATGTTTTGGAAAATAATAAGGTTTAGCCCATATTTAATTATGAAAATGGTATCATGAAAGGTTAATGGGGTGATGAAATGTGAAGAATGATGAAGGGAAAGGTGGATGGAAATACGACATTTCTGAGTCCCAACAATGATTACTAGGGAAAATCTACATCTTGGTGAAGGAGAGCTTGTTGAATATAATCCATTGATTGGATTGAGAAAGATAACTTCTCAAAGTGAGAATATGGCATCGGAAGAGGGACTTTCTCAAGATGAGAAAGAGTTTCGAAAAACTTTATTTTCCACATTGGAGGTGATGAAGGTTTTGAATGAGGATTAATTGGAATGGAAGAGACCAAATATGGGTGRATATACAAAGGGAAAAAATGAATAAGGAGAGGATCCTCCTCGAATTCCTCCTTCACCTCCATCTTCACCTCCTTCTTCTCCTGCTTCTTCAAGTTCAAGTTCTAAATCCACTACAAAGAAACAAGTCCATAAACATAAGAATGCAATTCCTTTAATAAAAATTGATGTTAAATTCGAATTACCCATGTATGATGGTGAAGTCAATGTAGAGAGACTTGATAATTGAGTCATATAGATGGAGGTTTATTTCAGTGTGCAACAAATCAAGGATGAGGCAACTCAGATAAAGTTGGCATCACTTAGACTTGCAGGCACAAAACTCATCTGGTGGAAAAGAAAGTTGCAAAATGGCATGCAACAAGTGGGTAATGTATTTCCATCATGTCGAAGTTTTATTTCTTCACTTAGAAAGCAATTTTATCCTTTGGGTTATAAAGAGAAACCTTTAATTGAATGGAAAGATCTTAAAATAAGAAAAGGACAAACAATGCAGGAATACACAGATGGCTTTCATAAAATGGCATTGATGTTAGATATTCCTTTACATACCCAAGAATATACAGCCCGAGTGGGCCTAATGGTTAAGAACATGTGTTTCCTCTTAAGAGGTCACAGGTTCAAATCCAGAGGGGGGTAGGGTATGTATACCTTCGTAGACTTTACCAGTCAAATTGTTGGGCGAAGGGGGGTCCCTTGTCCCATAAACAAGATGGTCTCATACACCAATTTGGTATGCTGGCTTGGCCATGACCTTAAAAAAAGATTATTATTATTATTATTATTATTATGAAGTATATATGAGGTTTACCTGCACATATTCGAAATATTGTATTCATGTTTGGACGTACTAATATTGATGAGTTTTTTTTTCAAGCGACATACATTGAAACAGGGAAAACAAGAATTGGTGTATGAGGGGAATCATCTTCAAAGAAAGAGGATAAAATAAAGTGGAAGGGAAAGAAGGCAACTGCAGTCAGAATAAAGGAAGAAAATCTCTCTTGTAAACATTGAAAGAAAGAAGGGCATGATGAGGACTGTTGTTGGCAATTGGATCCTGAGAAGAGACCAAAGTGGTTCAAAGAGAAGAAAGAGAGGAAAACAGTTACAACAACAACACGACCAACAGACTTGGGCTCAAATTCAGGTGATGAATCAAAAGTCTCATTGGTTGGTATGGCAAGTAAAACTAGTGAAGGATTTGATTGTAGAAGTAAATTGTTTCACATAAGGGTCATCATGAGGCACATTAAGGTTGACACGTTGATAGATAATGTATCTCAATCTAACTTAATTTCAAAGGAATCAGTTAAACAGTTGGGATTAAAAACACAAATGCATCATAAGACTTACACACTTAAATGGATAAGAAACAATCATCAAATGCACATAACAAAGCAGTGCACATTAAAATTTTCAATTTCATCTAAGTTTATGTATGAGGTAATGATGCAAGAGAATCACTATCAAATCAAAGCAAAGCGGAAGTGGAAGCGAAGTCGACACATCAACGCATTGAAAGATCCAAACTGACTCTTAACCAACTTGGTAGCGGTGTGGATATTTTTTTAATCTCTCGTCAATTAATTAGATGTATATAAAGCCGGGCCATCGTTTTGAACTGATGGATCATTGTAAATCCTTACATGACTGTAATATATTTCAGGTGTAGTATATTAGCCCGTATTTTTCATTAGGTTTCATTAATTAAGTTGAGTAGGTAACCGCTTGAGTAGACTATGATAGAATTTAGATAGGAGGAAGAAGAGCGAGGAAGATCTGTGTCCTTAGACAAGTTTTCATTGTAGTTTTGTAAAAGACAAAAGTTGTAATCATGTATTTATTTATGAAATGAATATAATAGAAACAATTTATCCAATTGTATAGTATTGATACTATCTTAAAGTTTTACTGTTGTTATGTGTTTTGTGGTTGTATGATGTTCATGGTGAAGGAATGAATTTATGAAGAATTGAATAAGATTCAAGTGTTTTCTCTTCTATAAGTTATGCAAGGAGTGCATACCAAATGCAAGGAGTGTGTGTCAGAGAGTCTTTTTTGACTCAAATCTCAGGAGAGATAGCATGGAACTTTTGTATGCAAAGTATGCATATTAATCGCAAGGAGTGTGTATGTGAAGTATTTGACTTGGATAAATAACTTAGGTTTTTCTCACAATAAAGTGTAGAGGTCGGTTGCAAGGAGTGCACAGGACCAGGAATCGACTAAGTGTCGAAGAAATCTTTCAGAAGAAGAATTTGCGAAGGTTGGACAAGGTGAAGGGTGAAGATATATCCAAGAGGAGCCAAATTATTTCAGACCATTGGATTTAGGAAAAGTGCACGAGCTTTAAACTGTGTGTATACATAGGAGGAGAGATCGTTTAATACATAAGGAGATCTAGACCGTCTAATTCAGAAGGTTACGTGGTGATAGATTATGAACTCTGGAGAAATCACTTAGAGATTTTCAGATTGAGACTTGAAACTCTTGAATCCTGGAGAGTTAGATGGCCGAAATAAACATTGACCGTTGGATAGTTCGAAGTAAATTATAGCCGTTCGATTTAGAAGGACACACGACAAGAATCCATGCATTTCGGAGGAAAGTAAAGGTTGAAAGTTGAAACTCCCGAAGTCCAAATTACAAAATAAATTACAGCCATTGATTTAGAAGGGTTAAATCTGATCCATAGATTTGGAAAGGAGAAGAGATTTGTTTTCCAATTTTGCAAACCGCGAAGTCCCGATTTGCGAAGAGTTGATCTAGACTGTTGAAACACAGAAAGTTGGGGACTGTTGATCTGAGGCAAGAAGGGTTCAAAAGTTCGGACATTAGAAGAAGAGAGGAGAACTAATTCGTGAGTTCATGAAGTGCGAAGTCCTGTAGCGATTGGAATATGGGCCCCAGGTCACAGTCCGAGGTCATATGCGGGAAGGAGCTAATGGAGGAGGAGCTAGCACATGAACACTAATCGTCCAGTAGTGCGAAGGGAGAGGTCGGGAGTGTCATAGAACTTGCACCAAAGGACTAAAGAGACCTGTGGTTATTTACAAACGAGACCATTAAGGTTTCAAAGAGCTAATTCAGCTCCGAGAATTGAAGATCCTTGACTGGAGGTCACGCAGCCCAAGGAGAAGGGGGGTTGGCATCAAGTGGTATCAGAGTCTGAAAAAATTTAAAGTTGTATTCTTTTTATTAGAAATAGTTTAAATAATGCCTCCAAGGATTCATGTAGATCCACTATGGAAAACTGTGTTGTGGGAAGAGAAATGAGAGAGATTCGCACAAGGTTGTAAGCGATGGAAGCAATGCAAATAAGAACACCTGATACTGAAGACGCCAGTGATGCAGGAAGAAAATAAGTAGAGGTTGAAGAATATACAGGAGAAGATGTGGCTGAAGAACGCTTATTGAAAGTTGTTGTGAAGTTGGAGCTAGAGAAAAGATGGACGTTCCAATGTATGAAGGTAATTTTGATGCTGAAGAGCTATTGGACTGGATAAGGTCCATGGACAAGCATTTCGACTATGAAGATGTTGATGAAGGAAGGAAGGTGAGACAAATTGTCACCATATGAAAGGGACATGCAACACTGTGGTGGGATGAACTGCAAGCAGCAAGAAGGGGCAAAGGTAAATAGAATATAAAGAATTGGGATAGGATGGTAGCCAAACTAAAGGATAAATTCATACCTAAGGATTACCAAATAAATATGTTTAGAAAGTTGCAGAACCTGAGACAGAGGGGTATGACAGTGAAAGAGTATACAAAAATAATTCTATAGGTTGAATATTAGGAGTGGACAAAGAGACAAGGATGATGAAAAAGTTGCTAGGTATATTATAAATGGATTGATATATGAAATCCAGGATGAGATCAACATGATGATTGTGAGGACAGTGGAATATTCTTATAGAAAAGTTGACCAAAAACCAGAGTCAGCGAAATGGAAGCAGAGGCTCAAATAGAGGTAAGGGAATTATCTATGATAAGGCACTGAAACCTAAGGAAGAGAGTGAGAAATCATATGGTCACTTTGAAAGAGGCGGAAGTTCCCAAAGAAGACCTTTTAGTGGGAGAGAAATATTTTCCTCGAGGAAGAGGAAGAGGTAGAGGAGCTGGATTTAAATTTTATGCCTGTGGAAAGACATGACACATGTCTTGGGAATGCCCCAAGAGGAAGAAAGAAGGAGGAGGAGAATCACACATTTATGAAGCCCATAAGAATGTGGAAGTAGAAGCAATAGAAGGAGGACATAACCTTATGATGAGGAAAGTTCTTCTAAAGCAAGAGAAGGAAATAGAAGGCTTAGTTCAGCGAACGAGGTTGTTTAGGATTGCTTGTAAAATAAAGGAGAAATTTGGAAAAATGATAATAGACAGTGGGAGCAGTGATGATTTAGTATCTACAGAAATGATGGAGAATATGGAGTTGGAGACAACTGCACACCCAAGTCCATATAAAGTATCTTGGTTGCAGAAAGGACATCATGTAATGGTAAGTCAACAATGCAAAGTTGAATTTAAAATAGGAGGCTATAAAGATGAGATTCCATGTGATGTAATTCCTATGGATGTTTGTCATATTTTGTTGGGAAGACCATGGTAGTTTGATAGGAATTTCATTCATGAAGGGAGAAAAAATACTTGTACTCTATATAAAAATGGTAGAACCCATATGTTACTGCCAATAGAAAAGAAGACAGAAAAGGAAGAAGCCAACACAAGAATACTTCTCATCAGTTGGAAGGAACTCTTAAAGGAGATCAAGAAAGATCAAGAAATGCAATTTATTGTAGTAAGGAAAGGAAGCCAAGAGTTATCCTTACCAATAATTCTGTGAATGATTTAGTTGAAGAAATCCAAGAATTGTTAGAAAATTTTGCTGACATAGTCGTGGATAAGTTGCCTCACTCATTACCACCTATTAGGAGTATTAGCCATCATATTGACTTGATTCCAGGAGTCAGTTTACCAAGAAAAGTAGCGTATAGGCTAACACATCGAGAGAATGAATAAGTTAAGAATCAAGTTCAAGAGTTTTTGGATGAACGTTTAGTCAGGAAAGTCTAAGCCCATGTGCAGTGCCAACTGTATTGAGTCCAAATAAGGATGGGGGATGGATACTGTGTACAGATTCCAGATCCATCAACAAGATAACTATTAGGTATAGATTTCCTTTACCCAGGATGGATGATTTGATGGATTGTTTGAGTGGAGCAAGCTATTTTTCAAAAATAGACTTTAAGAGTGGATATTATTAGATAAGAATGAGAGAGGCAAATGAATGGAAGATAGCATTCAAAACAAATGAAGGTTTGTTTGAATGGCTAGTCATGTCATTTGGTTTGACAAATTCTCCAAGCACATTTATGAGGTTGATGAATGAAATACTAAAAGACTTCATAGGTACATTTTTCATTGTGTATCTGGATGATATATTAGTTTTTAGCAAAACAGAGGAAGAACATTTAAAGCCCTTGACATTAGTGATAAGGAGATTGCAACAAGAAAAGTTGTTAATAAACTTGAAGAAAATTTATTTTATGAAGAAAGAACTCATATATTTGGGTTTTGTGATCTCTTCGAATGAATTGAAGATGGATCCAGAAAAGGTAAGAGCAATCAAAGAATGGCCATCACCAAGGAACATATTTTAGGTGAGAATTTTCCATGGGTTAGCAAGTTTTTATAGAAAGTTTATCAACGATTTTAGTGGTATATGTGCACCCATAATGGACACGGTGAAAAAGAAACATAAGTATTTTAATTGGACAGAGGAGGCTGAGAAACGTTTCAGAGTGTTGGACAAGAAGATAACAGAAAAACCAATTCTAGTTTTACCATATTTTGAAAAAACATTTCAGGTGAGGTGATGCAAGTGGAATAGCCATTGGAGTAGTTTTGAGTCAAAATAATAAGCCAATTGCTTATTTTAGTGAAAATTTGAATGACACTAAGGAGAAATATTCTACATATGACAAGGAGTTTTATGCAATGATTCAAGCTTTGAAGAAATGGAGACATTATTTAATTCCAAAAGAGTTTGTCTTGTATAGTGATAATCAAGCTTTGCAATTTATTACCAGGCAAGAAAAGTTGAATCAGAGGCATGATAAGTGGGTAGAATTCATGCATAATTTTACTTTTGTCATTAAACATATTTCTGGAAGTTCTAACAAAGTTGCAGATGCTTTGAGCAGGAGGATTTTGGTTATACATGAATTTCAAGTGAAGACCTTAGGGTTTGAGCACCTTAAGGAAATGTTTAAGGAAGATCCAAATTTTAAGGAGGATTATGAAGCATATGAAAAGACTTTGTTGAGGGATAAAAGTTTATGGGTAGAATATTTAATCCATGATGGATCTTTGTTCAAAGGAAGCCAATTGTGCATACTAAGATGTTCAATGAGAGATAATTTATTGAAAGAAAAACATAGTGGAGGTCTAGGCAAACATTTTGGTCATGACAAAACATTTGCACAACTGAGTAGTTTGTATTATTGTCCAGTTATGAGGGAGTATGTGAATATCACCGATATTCAACATTGTAGATTTGTATCGTTATAACAGAGATGACGCAGGAGAATTAGATGATCAAGAAGAGATTCAATGGGAAGAAATAATTCCCACAGTAGAAAAATCTCAGATGGAGAAAATATTAGAAAAGAGAGTTGGAAGGAAAACCAGAAGAAAGATGCATCATGAATATTTGGTAAAGTGGATGGATCACCCTGTGGAAGATTCAAGTTGGGTAATTAAACCTGATATTTTGAAGTATGGAAAGACAATGTGAGAGATCATGGATAGGAGCCCATGAATATTTTGGCCAGAGGAGTATGATGCAAAAGCATCTCTATCAAATCAAAGCAAAGTGAACGTGGAAGCGAAGTCGACACATCAACGCATTGAAAGAGCCAAACTGACTCTTAACCAACTTGGTAGCGGTGTGAAGAGTTTTTGAATCTATCGTTAATTAATTAGATGTATGTAAAGTGGGGCCACCATTTTGAACTGACGGATCATTGTAAATCCTTACACGACTGTAATATATTACAGGTGTAGGATATTAGCCTGTATTAGTCATTAGGTTGCATTAATTACGATGAGTAGGTAACCGCTTGAGTAGAGTGTGATAGAATTTATTTAGGAGGAAGAAGAACAAGGAAGATCTAGGTCCTTAGACAAGTTTTCATTGTAGTTTTGTAAAAGACAGAAGTTGTAATCATGTATTTATTTCTGAAATGAATAGAGCAGAGAAAATTTATCCAATTGTACAATGTTGATATTGTTTTACAGTTTTATTGTTGTTATGTGTTTTGTGGATGTATGATGTTCATGGTGAAGGAATGACTTTATGAAGAATTGAATAATTTTCAAGTGTTTTCTCTTCTGTAAGTTATGCAAGCAGTGCATACTGAACACAAGGAGTGCATGTGAGAGAGTCTTTTTCAACTCGAAGAAAAAAAGAGATAGAATGGAACTTTTGTATGCAGAGTATGCATATTAAGCGTAAGGAGTGCGTATGCGAAGTCTTTGACTTGGAGAAATAACTCGGGTTTTTATTGTGATAAAGTGAAGAGCTTGGTTGCAAGGAGTGCATATGACCAGGAATCGACTAAGTGTCGAAGAAATATTTCAGAAGAAGAATTTACGAAGGTTGGGCAAGGTGAAGGGTGAATATCTATCCAAGAGGAGCCGAATTATTTCAGATCGTTGGATTTAGGAAAAGTGTATGAGCTTTAAACTATGTGTATACATAGGAGTAGAGATTTTTGAAGACTGAAGGAGATCTAGATCGTCTAATCTAGAAGGATACATAACGATAGATTATGAACTCTGGAGAAATCACTTTGATATTTTCAGATTGAGACTTGAAACTCTGAAAGCCTAGAGAGCTGGAGTGCCGAAATAAATGTCGACTGTTGGATATTTCAAAGTAAATTATAGTCGTCCGATTCAGAAGTACACGTGGCAAGAATTCATGCATTTCGTAGGAAAGTTGTAACAACTGAATACCAAATATCATATCCATGTGCCTAAAAAATTGATTTTGTCCTTCTTCTCCATGACTCATAGTCCAGACCATTTTGACCATTGAACATTGGTACTCCATTCATATTGTACTCCATGATCTACCTTCCAGTGGTTTAACTATTTCCTGAAGGAACCTATATTTGATTCCAATTGTTGGAGTATTGAGAGGAGGGAGGGGGGGGGTGTGAATCAGTATGAGCACTTTATACCACAATACATATTATTTCACCTTATCAACAACCTTCAACAGTTTATTATAAATGTATCATAAACATTATCACATCAACATCATCACATAAAATACACAATACACCAATATTTACATGGAAACCTAAATGGGAGAAAACCACAAAATGATTTCTTATTTATATAAAGAATTCATTCATAGGAAGCACTGAATTCCCAATTCTCCAACCTAGAAGGAGGATACAATCCCCTATTTACAGGCTCCAACCTGAAGGATGCTAGAAATCCATGAATTCTATGTCTCCAACTAAAAGGAGGCTACAACCCACTCATTATCAGGCTCCAACTTGTCACTGTATACATCCCGTCACATCAACCTGCCACTATATCTAACCTGTCACTATCACCGATAATCAACCAGATCCTCTCACATGGATCATACACCAAGGACACATCTCAAATAGATTTCCAACATCACAAACACATTCCTCTACCACGCATGTACCAAGATTACCAACATATACCATGCATCAACCATCCATCAACCTATGCAACAACCTGTACCATTAGCTGTGTACCATAACAAGTGCATCAACCATGCACCAAACCTACATCCTCAAAACTTGTACCATACCATGTGTCAACCATGAAAATAAACCATGTACATCAACCATCAACACCTATACCATACCATGTGCCAACCATTCATATCAACCATGCACAAACCTCCACCAATATGCCAATATCACCAAGATGAGCCTCAAGCACTATGCCAACATCAAGTTTCCAACATGCACATCAATCATGTGCCAAAACAAGAACCACACTATGCCTCAACAAGTATTATACCAACATAAAAAATACATTCATCCAATCATGTACCTAAAACCATGTGCCTCAACCATATACCATATCACTCATGATATGTCTCCATCATGTCATACATCATAACATCATCAACATGTAACCCTCAAAACATGCATATAAACATACCTGTAACTCTGTAACACACCTGTTGTATGTGATCACATACCTGTAAACCTTTCTCAACTTCAATAACAAGAGAATAACATCTTCATCAAACTTTACCTTAGTCTCATGAGACTAGCTGTTGGATTAGTCACAAACCTTAATTTTAAACATGAATAACTCCATACCTATATTAAATAAAGGTTTGAAAATTGTACACAATATTTGTCAATATTGTATCTGCAATTTCTCTAGGTTTCACTTCTTGGAACCTCCCAGAAAAGGAGTTATAGAAAAAATTTCATACCTTGATGAAGTATAGCTTATTTTAGAGAGAAAACCTCTAAAGAATGCCACGCAAGGAATATTTGATATCTATATCTAAAAATTTCACACAACATAATATGGATTGTACCCTATACAATTCATTTGGTCTCATAGAATTTGGATCTTCTATGAAGATGTTATGATCTTTTTACCCAAAACACTTATTTGAGACTAGTTCCAGTACTAGCAAAAAACCCTATCTTCCACAAAGTGTATCTAAAAACATACACCGACCCAAAAGATGAAATTTCTACCATAGATAACTTGATATGTCCTCTCAACATGCTTCATGTTTTTCTATCTGAATCTTTCTACAAAAAAGGTTATAGCGAAAATGGTAAGATGACACGTAAATAACATACCTTATAACACATCCTCACAAGACTTCATCCTCCTTTTCAATTTCGACCTTCTTTACTTCATCTTCCCTCTGAAAAATTCCTCAGATATCCTTGGTTACCTCAAATAACAATCACTTAATAACTTAGATAGATATTCGATGAACTTGTGTGTATAAATCTTGTGCTTATGAGATACTTCTTGAGGTGTATTTATTCATTTTCTAAGTAACCTCTTTCCTTAACTTTAGGACCTATTTCCTTCACATTAGGGATTCTTGAAATTTCTTGTTACAACCACTTTACCCTTTCATTAAATACTTGTAACCAACTAGGGGATTCTTGACCATTCTCCGGGGCTTCAAACTTCACAAAGACATATCTCCCTAACCGTAAGGAACCACATGGTGTTCTACATATCATAAGAAACAACACAACGAGTACTATCCATATATGATAGTCTTACCTACAATTTCACTTTGCTTCATGTCCATAAACCTCATTCAACTTTGGGTACTGTAACCACACCTCTGGGCCTTCATGTAGACTTCATCAAATGTATCCATCACATATGATGACATCAACTAACTCACAATCAATATTGATCATACAGATGATAACCAACTGTCCAATGATCTTTTCCACATCTCTAGGGCTTCCAAACTTCTCCATGTAAAATTCTTAGACCCGAGCGATCTAGAATTCAATGAGAAAAATAATATTAATCCAATGAATTTGAAAATGAACAAAGAATAGAGAAATAAATAAGAATTTGCTCCACAAGAATCAATGTATTCACAATAATTCTAAATTACAATGAGATCAATCCAATATGTAAAGAGGAATTGATCTTGTCACTAATAATAGCAATTGCCACTAAAAGTAGTGTAAAAATAGCTAAAGCACATGCCTAAACCTATAAAAAATATAACCCACACCCAATATGAGTATTATAGGCTGAAAAAGTGTGAGTTTACTAATTTATTAACTAAACATGCAAAGTTTACTAAAGAAAAGGGGGTAAATCCCTAAAATCAAGGGACAATTTCCTTGATTTAGGGAGGAAGTGCACTCTCCTTCCTTTAGGTGTTTAAACTATGCATGAAGGTTGGAAAGGAGTTATTAAGTGGATTTATAACTAAATAACTCAAATTTAACTCCCTAAACTTAAGGGAAACGCCCTAAAATCAAGGAATATGTCTCCTACCCTCTCTAGAAAGTCGAATCAAGTGAGGAAAAATGCATTGGGATGCATTAACCAAGGTCTAGGTGCCTAAGACAAGTAATACACCAAGGGAAGTGAGGATTATTCTCTAACACTCCAAGGGTCGATATAAATCTCTAAGTGTTGGCATCGATCTCCAAGATCACTCTCCAAGGGTTGATATCAATGACAACCAACTCTCCAAACCGACTGTCCAACAATAGATGCATCTATTTTATGGTTATATACAATAGCTAAATCTATTTTAATTCATAGCCGAAAGCTACAGGAAATCATCTAGCAGTAAAATAATTAAATTAGTTAACATAAATTTTGTTTTTGTGAGTATTCTGCACCCTAATGTCCCTCGATTGGACCGGGGGACATTAC
This sequence comes from Picea mariana, assembly GCA_032191745.1. NCBI lineage: Eukaryota > Viridiplantae > Streptophyta > Pinopsida > Pinales > Pinaceae > Picea > Picea mariana. The sequence goes on from JASDQU010307839.1 coordinate 99,351, forward strand.
ATGCCCAAATTAGAGTCATCCATTATGTTCAATATATAAAAAAGTTTCAAACTTCTAAGCTTACTTATAAAAATAAATTATAATATGTATTCATTTTCCCTATTTTCACCTTTCAGGCATATTTGGCCATTTAATATTAAAATTTACTTCTTGTGTGTCATTATTCTTTGATACAATTGTTGGATTACTGAGAGGGGGGGTGAATCAGTAATAATGTAATTATAATCCTTTTTCTTCAAATGTTATATCAATGTAGAATTATTATCCAATAATGAGCAGTAATAAATAAACAATCACACACATGCACATTACACCAGTGTTTTACGTGGAAACCCAAATCGGGATAAAACCACATAATGCTTTTTCTTACATGTCTTGAAGAATTACATTCATTGGAAGCACCAAATTCCTTTGTTTTCCAGCTGCAACTGGAAGGAGGCTCCAACCTCCTAGTTTCTCAGGCTACAACCTAAGGGAAGCTCCAACTCCCCAAATCTCTAGCTACAATTAGAAGGAGGCTACAACCCCCAATGTTCTATGGCTACAACCGGAAGGTGGCTACGACCACCTATCCTTGCCCCGTCCTGCCACCCTGAAGTAGAAGTAGAATGATGGACCCATTGTCACACTATCACTGTGAGATATACCAATGTAAGCCTGTACCAATAAATATGAACCATGCATCAACCTGTACCTCAACCTGTAATCAACCTATACCATAAACAACTGCATCAACCATGCACCAACCTGTAATCAACTTGTACCATAAACAAGTGCATCAACCATGCACCAACCTGTAATCAACCTGTACCTTAAACAAGTGCATCAACCATGTGTCAACTACTCATCAACTATGACTCATCAATATGTACCAACATCATCAACTATACACCTCATGTATGTGCGCCAACTCATCAACTACTTGTATCAACCATGTACTCAACATGTGCCACAACCAAAAGCCCTCATCAATTTTATCATCCAAATATCCTTTGTAGCTCTGTAACAGACCTGGTGTATCTAATCACATTCCTGCAAACCTTCCTGAACTTTAACAGCAAGAGACTAGCATTTTCATCAAACTTTTCTTTAGTCTCACATGCCTTGTTTTGGATTAGTCAACAACCCTAACTTGAAGTAATCATAAATTTGAACCTGTAATGTATAAAGATATGAAACAGATAAAAAAATTTCTTCAGTGTGTTTTATGCAATTCCTCCAAGTGGCACTACTTGGAACCTCTCATAAAAGGAGTTATAGAAAAAATGGCACACCTTATTGAATTCTGGCTTATTCTAGAGAGCGACCTTGTAGAGAGTTCCCCTCACAAAATATTTGATGAAATGATATAAAACTATTACAAAGAATACTATGGACTGTAACCTAACCAACACATTTGGTCTCATGGAATTTTTATCTTTTATGAAGAATTTATGACGTTTTTACCCGAAACACCTGATTTTGACTAGTTTCAGGACTGGCCACAAACCCTATTTTCCACAGAGTGTAACTCCAAAAATACAACAACCCACAAGCTGAATTTTTAACCACAGATACTTGGATATGTTGTCTCACTTGCATAGCAATTTTAGGATCTGAATCATTATATAGAAAGAATTATAGCGAAAATGGTGAGATGACCTGAAAATAGCATACCTTAGAAAGCACCATCAAAAGAATTTATCCTTCCTTGCATTTCGGCATTCTTTTCTTCACTTTCCTCAGAATTTCGGCTTAGATATCATTTGTAAACCTCATAAACCTATATATATTCAATATGCTTAAGTTTTATTCAAATGAGAGAGCCTTTCCTCTTATTTATACTGTCCAAGTAGCTTCCTTAAAAACATCTTCTAGGTCACTTGGCCCCACTTTCCTTATTTTAGGGTTGGGTCCACTTATAATTTCTCCATTAAAATTATTATTGAAATAATTTATTTTGTATTCACTTTGAATTATAATACACTCATCACTTCACTTTATTATTTACCTTTTAAAATCTCTTAAACCACTTTGATTACTTTGACCTTTTGGGGCTTCTAGATGACATATGAGGGTCCTCCAACTTTGTAAGGCCATAACTCTCAAACCGTGAGGAGTTATGTGACGTTCTACATACCACCAAAAATGGCATGACATATGCTATCCATATAGAATAGTATTATCTAAAAATATATCATAACTGATACCGTTCCCCATCAAACAAACTTGGGTCCATTACCCAAACCTGGGGTCTCCAACTTCTCATGGCCATAACTCTCTAACCGTGAGGAATTATGTGACATTCCACATACCACCAGAAATGACATGAAAAGAAATATCCATCTAGGATATTTTCCCTGACAAATTCACTTTCCTTCATCTCATTATTCC
>JASDQU010307840.1:11920-22050 GCA_032191745.1 Picea mariana
ACTTAACCATTTACCCAAGTTATTCTATGAGTTTTTTAATAAAAAACTATTTAATAACTAAATAAAAATAAAAAATTTCCATCAATTTTTTTTTTATTTCAGGTTTTAATTATTATGTACTATAAATTTCTAAAATAATATATTTTACAATTTTTTATTTAATTTTTAATAAAAACTTAAATGAATGTAAATCTCTATTGATTTCAATTTTATCAAAAATACATAAAAGTTATTTTTTTTTAAATTCTATTTTTTATTATTAAAAATAAATTTATATTCTTTATATTTTTTAATTTAATCAAATTTAAAATTTAAAACTTATTAAAACATAAATATATAAAAAAAAAATTAAAAAACACAATTCCTTTTTATTATTATTATTAGTAAAATANCATAAATATATATAAAAAAAAAATTAAAAAAACACAATTCCTTTTTATTATTATTATTAGTAAAATATGTATTTTTGTATTTAATAATATTTTTCGGAGACAATACATGCATCGTGCTGCTGCCCTTGTTCTCTGAATATTCATTGCAAAACATTAGCTAAAGCAGCAAAGCCCGAATACGTAAAATGCAAACCATTTGCGTCAGCCGCTAAGCCAAGCTGCACATGGAGGAACCACGTGTAAAGGTCATACCCTTTTAGGACACGCCAGCTAAACGATCACGGCAAAGCAACTGCCGCCCAGGCAACGGATTTCCACGTAGCCTACCGACGACCGAAGTCCCAAATCCGAGGACCCTAGTCTCAAAAAAGGCATACGTATATAAAGACTTATAAACACATGGACAAGGTGGATGTGGGATATATATGTTGGATATAATGAAATTTTGAAAATAAATCTGTAAATTTAAATTTAAAGATTCAGATTTTTTTTTTTTAACTTAATGTAATTTCATTTTAATTTTAAATTTATTAAAAGAGTCAAATATAATTAAAATTTACTAAATATTGAGAGATGAAAAGATATTTTTGTAAATATTTAAAAGAATATTAAAATAAAGAAAGGTGTTAAATATAATTAAAATTTACTAAATGAAAAGATAATTTTGTAAATATTTAAAAGAATATTAAAATAAAGTAGGGTGTTAAATATAATGGTTATAAATTAATTTTTTTTTAATAATAATTAATATATAGTTTAATTTGTATAATATTATTTAAAAATTTACAAATAATTATTAAAATTATAATGGTTATCAATTATTTTTTTTTCAATAATAATTAATATATAGTTTAATTTATATAATATTATTTAATAATTTACAAATATTATTTAAATTTAAAGAGGTAAGGTAGGTATATCTTCCTAGAATTTAGTAATGAAATGGTTGAGCCTACGCACGTATTAATAAAACTTCCTCGACATAAACACAATGTCTGTCAGTAAAATCTGTGCATCGACAGAAAACATTTAAAACGGAGGAATCATAAGTTTTCCATCCATTGAAAAGGGTGCCCGAATGTCTTGTTTCGCGTCGATAAACGACAATTTTAGACATGAAATCTCGTCTCATAGATATTTTTCTGCTGAAGCAGCTGGACCTCTCTGCCTATGCCTGCTTCCATATTAAATTCAATCCAATACTTCAGTCACTCTGCTAAGTGTCACCCCCAGTTCCGTCACGTTTTGTTTCCTAAAATAAGACATGATGCTTGCCACTACCAAGTATACACTGCTGTGTCTGTCCAGCATGAGGCTTGAGCAGCAGTTTCAGAGGAAATTCAATTGCGTTTATCACTTCCTGAAATGAGAATTAGGATAAGGCTTCCAGCGCGGTAGTCCCAATCATTTCCATTATTATAATTAATAATGCCTTCCTGCCTCTATCCTTGGCCGTCTTCGTTGCATTCCTTTCTGATAAAATATTTTCCGGAGAAAACGGTGGCTGCCACAAAAATATTTTATTTCCCAACGACGAATCTTGCATTGTACACAGCGTCCCCACATTATACGATTGCCTCTGGCGGCCAAGCTGTCTGTCTGTCTCAGAAGACCCGAGACACCGGACTTCTTCTCTGCAATTTCCTTGTCTACAGAGCCTCCTTTGCTCATTTCTCCTTTCCCCTATAAAATCACTCCCACTTGAGAAGTTCTCGTTGCAATCTGGAAAACCATCCTATCATCTCTACCACAACTCACCACACAAAGTTCCTTCCTCAAAAACACTTTCAGCAGGCATTAAGGGCAATGGCAGAGAGTATTATTTCTCCAGGAAGAATGAGATTGGATCTCTATTCCCTCCAATGTGAATGTGAAGATGCAAAGCCATCATTCTCCCCAATCCCCGCGGTCATAGCCGTGTTGTCATCTCTGGTGGAGCGGACTCTCGCCAGAAACGAAAGGCTTGCGGCCTCTTACAGTCCCACCTCTTTGCCTCCCAAATACCGCGTGTTCGACGGTGTGCAGGTGCCAGACATGTCAATAGAGCGGTATCTGGAGAGGATTTTTAAGTATGTTAACTGCAGCTCTTCCGTGTTTGTGATAGCCTATGCTTACATCGATCGCCTCATTCAATTCCATCCTCAATTCCGCATTACGTCTGTTAACGTCCACAGGCTGCTCATCACCACCGTCATGGTCGCCTCCAAGTTCCTCGAAGACCTGTAAGCTAATTCTCTAATCAATATTCCAATTACCATATACGGTTCTCTATTTCCTGTTTTTATACATCCCAATATTTTCAAACATCAGTCTCAAGATTTTAATATCAGTTTTGATTTTGTGAGCAGAAATTACAGGAATTCGTATTACGCGAGAGTAGGAGGCGTGAGCAGTGAAGAAATAAATAGAATGGAGATGGAATTCCTATTTCTGATGGGCTTCAAGTTGCAGGTGAGCGTGAATGTTTTCGAGAGTTATTGCAGCCATCTGGAGAGAGAGGTGGCGTTGGGAGGAGGATTCCAAATAGAGAGAAGCCTGCTTCCATTCGTCTTTTGCGGTGCAATCCAACAAAAACTCCACTGCCACGCGACATGAGGATTCCCAAAACCAGAGATTTGGTCGTTGGTGCGAATATCGCAGGTCTTCCAATTTGATAGAAAGGTATTGCAGATTGATTTCTGTGGACAGACTGTAAAGGAATCCAGTTATGGATTTAATTATGGAAAGAAGGACAAGGGCGTCCAGGGAAGCTGTTAATCACGACATATAAGTACGTCAAATTGTGTACATATACAGTTGGTCACTTTGGTGTATCATACCCCAAATTGGGTGTAACCATACCTCAAACTGAAAATACAGTTGGGGGTTGAAGACGCTGAGACAAGCGGAAATTTCCAGTCTGATAACGGTGCATGTGAAAAGAGCTTAGTGACCATACTCATTTGTCATATAATTTGTTGGAAATTGTAATTACAAGTCAATGAGATCTTCACCATACTCATTTGTCATATAATCTGTTGGAAATTGTAATTACAAGTCAGTGAGATCTTCATGTTGTCGTCGATTTGTCTTTCAGTCAAAATCTGTTAGTAGTCAAAATGTTAGTAAGACAATTTGACAAGTCTGCAAGTGCAAAATCGCATACTGTCAAAATCTGTTAGTAGTCAAAATGTCAGTCAGACAATCTAACAAGTCTACAAGTGCAAAATCGCATACTTACTCAAAAGTCAGTCGGCAAAGAGGAGAACTATAAATGAAGCCTAATTCTATTTTCCTGAATTAAATTAAGTAGTTGAAGAGTTAGTCGTAATTATGGTTGAGTTAAATGTTGTGTTAGTCTTAACTTCTGAAAGAAGTTTATATAAGTCCGAGTTTCTTAGTTAGAAAATATGGATATATAGAGACATAGAAAAAAGGAGAGAGAGATGCAGAGAAGCAGTTCAAGAACCAACAGCAGCTGAAGAGTTGACAGAAGAAGTAGCAGAGCAGCTGAAGAGTTCTCAGAAGTAGTATCAGAGCCTAAGCTCATTTTGTCACTATGTTTTGTAATCCTAGCCCACTGCGCAGAATTTCATTAATATCAAGTATTTTGTTTTTCTGACAAGTTTCTCTATTATTTCTTTATTATATTCCGCATTCGTAAATCATTCTATTTAGTGTGTGTATTCACAGTGCGTAACAATCTGATAGTATGTGCACTGTTCAATGATCTTGAAAACTCTGTCGTGTAACATGTTAGGTGCGCAATATTGATAGTATGTGCACTGTTCAATGATCTTGAGAACTCTGTCGTGTAACATGTTAGGTGCGCAGTATTGGGCAGAGTAGACAGCCCTCATCCCCTTTTACCCTTCACAATCCGCTTTGTGTAAATACTAAATATAAGGATTCGAATTCTAATCCGCGCTGTGTAAATACAAGAATTCAGACCCATTGTAATCTTACAATAAACAGTATTTACTCTTGTGCAAAAGTATTCATTGCATCAATTAATTTGGAATGTAATATATATTTGGAGTGAATGTAATATATATTTGGAGTGGACAAAATTCTTGTCAAGTAGCCAAAGGGTGTAGTTTAATCTGCTGTGGTCAATGTCTTCGAAAACACTCTCTTATACGATATCCATTTTTCAGAGATGCGCAGATGTAAAGATGCATCTTATATTTTTGAAAACATTATATAAAATGAACAAAATTATTTAGGTTGCAGTGCATGAAAATTTTGTTCCAGTGCATGAGAGTTCCGAAACTCCTATATACAAAGTTTCACGTCAAAGTTCTCATCACAAGAATGTTACCTGCACACGCCCTATCCTAAGGAATTTTAAAACGAAATAACCTATAAAATTTGATAGTTTCTTTACCTGTTTTCACAGTTTAACTTTAAAAAAATGTTAACAGTTATCGATAATTTCTAACTATATGTGACGGACCCAAATAACCCATGACCAACAATTTGCTTGTCATTTCTTTCCATGCATCTCTTGCTCTACAAAAGCTGCCCCGCCAAGTTTGGATGGTGGCAAAAACACAACACACCTGTAAAATCATGCATGGACGTCTCCATTACGATCATTATTATTCCGAATGGTGTGTCGGTTGTTACGCGGTGAGGCCTTCCCACCCGCAGGAGCAGATGTTTTGAAGTGACATCCAATCTAAGGAAAAGATTTATCTTCGTTCATCTTTGTTAGACGATCGTGTAAGGTTGAGATAATTAGTTTGTTGTGCAACATTCAATGATGTGGTAGGTGGTATCTATACTAGTGATATATTATATATCAAGGTGAGATCCCACTTTGTATATATCAACTGCTGCAACAGTATTGGAATTTAACGGGCATTTTGTCATCATAGGTCAATTTGCTCTTATTTTACAGCCATTGTGTATATACCAACTGTCGCAACATTGAATGTTGTGCGGCAGGTTGGTTATTGCTCACCCTATGTAAGCACCATCAACAATCCATCCTTGTTTTTATCCCTTTATAGAACTACTTATGATTTTGATAGACTTTTCCTGTACATATATTCATGCCAAACAAGGTTGGAATTTAACTGGCATTTTGTCGTCAAAGGCCAATTTGCTCTTATTTTACGGCCATTGTGTATATACCAACTGTTGCAGTATTGAATGTTGTGCGATAGGTTGGTTATTGCTCACCCTATGTAAGCATCATCAGTTGTCCATCCTTGTTTTCATCCCTTTATAGAACTACTTATGATTTTGACAGACTTTTCCTCTATATATATTCATGCCATGCAAGGTTGGAATTTGACGGGCATTTTGTCATCGCATGCCAATTTTCTCTTATTTTACGACCATTGTGTATATACCAACTGACGCAGCATTGAATGTTGTGTGGAAGGTTGGTTATTGCTCACCCTATGTAAGCATCCCCAACAGTCCATCCTCGTTTTTATCCCTTTATAGAACTACTTATGATTTTGACAGACTTTTCCTCTACATATATTCATGCCAAGCAAGGTTGGAATTTGACGAGCAATTTGTTGTCACAGGCCAATTTTCTATTATTTTACGACCATATTTCTCATGGGACGGTATCCCTAAACGAGCATGCCAAATGATTAAATAGTATTTTTGACATGTTATTAATTTTATAAAATGGCATTAATATTGTACAGTGTTGACTTTCTATTATGAAGGGTTGAATCCTGGGCAACCAAGACAATCAAGTTGTTTTGAATTTACCATGAATCTCGACTTGAACTCCGGATAACTGACTTCATTATCGAAACGTTAATTTCTTATCAAAACTTCATTGTTGAAGACCCAAATTTTAAACATAACATCTTTTGAAAGGAAATACAGGAAATATAAAAATAAAAACGCCAAAAAAGAATATCTAATATGTAAAAAATAATCCAAATTCCAACCTTACTACCAAGATATTAAAACCTATCATAAAAAAAAATTCGCTGACCCCGTTTACTATATTATCCAAGCATTAAATAAATCTGAAATGCGTAATTAATTGAAATAATAGTGATACATTTGCCACTAGTCATAACTCATTGGTCATCAAAAGTGGAGATGATGCAAAAAAATTAGGCATTATTGTCAGTGTTTCATGGAAACTTGCACAGGAAACCTAGCTAAAGCATACATAAACAAAGCTTATCAAGAAAAGGAAGAGAGATACAATATGAAGAATGAGAATCAATGTATATTATGATTTTTTCAATGAGTGAGTGATATTCACTCATATAGGCAATGACATCCTATCTTAGGAATGCATGCATAATAGTGATGGTCTAAAATTAGAAAGTCTAAAATGGAACTAGTTAGTTAACTCCCACTAAATTAGTGTGCAGAAAATAGAAATTTCATCAACACCCCCCTGAACATCACTATGGAGTAAAAAATGACTCTCGACTACTAGACCATATTAGGTACTCATGTACAATGAAACTAATGAACACTGAATAAAAATAAAGAAAGAGAGAAAACCACGTGGGAACAAAACCCCCCTCAAAAGACAATGCATCAAAAGAAGAAAAGGTAGTTGCTAGGCAACTATGTTCTTCACTGCAAGACGATCCCACAAAGTCTGAAACTTCTACTCAGTGAAGGTCTTGGTGAATATGTTGACAGTATGTTCAGAGGAAGGATAGAACTGTAAATCAATGATCTTGTCATGTACTAGATCTCTGCATGTGGACCTCAATGTGTTTGGTTCGTTGTCGTTGTACTAGATCTCTGCAAAATCTAAGTGCACTCTCATTGTCACACCATATGATAGTCGGATAGTGAAACTGGATACCAAGCTCGATAAGGAAGTGTTGAAGCCAAAGTGTTTGAATGACACAATTGAATACTCCTTTATACTCAGCCTATGCTGAAGATAAAGAAATGGTTGATTGCTTCTTACTTGACCAACAAATTGGACCTAACCCCAAACTGAGAGTGTACCCGGACGTGGACTTGTGATTTGTGATATCACAAACCCAATATGAATCTATGAAGCCTATGAGATCTAATGCACAACTAGTTGCATAGTGAATCCCATAACTCATGGTGCCTTGAACATATCTGAGGATGTGCTTGGAAGCCTTCCAGCACAGATCATGGGGTTCCTGGATGTATCTAGAAATTTCTCCTACCACATATGAGATATCTGGACAAGTGTGGGTCAGATATAGAAGACTCCCCACCAACTGTCGATACAAAGTGTTGTCCACTAATGGTGTATCCCTTCCATCTTCAAGTCAGATCCCAGATAAGAAGGGCGTAGGTGCAGACTTACAGTCTGTCATGTGGAATCTATCCAGAAAATCCCTCACATACTTAGCCTGAGAAAGTTTGATGCCGGAAGCATTTTGACTAATCTCAAGACCAAGAAATAAGTGTATTGGACCCATGTCTATCATAAAGAACTTGTCATGCAAAATATCTTTGACCGAAGCAATGGCTGAAGTAGAGCTACCAGTGATCAAAAGATCATCAACATAGAGTACTAAAATCATCACAGAGTTAGTAGTCCTCACCATGTAAACATTGGAATCAGTTTTACATCTAACAAATTCATGTGAAAGCAAGTAAGAATCCATATTTGCATACCATGTTCTAGGTGCCTGCTTGAGGCCATAGACAAACTTCTTCAGTCTTCATACTAAAGATGAGTTCTGAATGAACCCTTGCAGTTGTTCCATGTAGATCTCCTTTGAAAGGTCACCATGAAGAAAAACATTATTCACATCCATCTAGTGAACTTCCCATCATTTGGCAACTGCAATTACCAAAGCCAAGTGAATGGAGTCCATCTTTGCTACATGAGAAAAGGTAACATCATAATCGATCCCATGAATCTGCTGAAATCATTTTGCAACTAATCTGGCCTTGTACCTACTAACCTAACCATTTGTTGCTATCTTGGTCCTATAGACCCATTTGCATCTAACAAGATCCCTCCCTGGTGGAAGTGGAACCAGATCCCAAGTCTGATTCTCTAGGAGAGAGTCATGCTCCTCCTACATGTTTTCTTCCCATGGCAGATTGTCAATAGCCTCACTGTAGGTATGTGGATCAGAAGATTGAACCATATAGCAATGCATGGGCATTACTGGTTTAGAAGTTGAAAGTACATGAGAAGGATCCACATGATTAGATCTAGTCCTCATCGAATCCAATGGATCCCCTGCAAGTTTGTGTGTTGCCTGAAGTGTGGACTATGCCCACTTGGGCATTTGCTCAATCTCTGATGTTGGCTCCTCATTTGGATGTACTACCTTTTCATCTGCATGTATAGAATCCTCTAAATCTATGTCTGAATATGTAGCATTTGAGTGTGTGGAATCATCATCTCTCATGTCTGGAACTAATGGAAGCACAAGAGTCTCTGCATGTTGCACTGGAGATGCATGCAAAGGACTCTCCTCAAAGTGAACATTGCACTCAATGATGAGTCAGTCTGTGGAGGGATGTATCAATATGTACCCCTTTACATCATATGGATATCCCACAAATATGCAAGGTGTGCTCTGTGGATCTAAGGATTTCCTCTTTTCATAAGGAATATGGGCCCATGGTCTAGATCCAAAAATGCGGAAGTGTGTGACATCTGGTTTGTCACCTGTCCAAGCCTCAAAAGGTGTCATATCCTCAACAGATCTGTGAGGTGCTATGTTTTGTATGTAAGAAGCACAATTAAGTGTCTTATCCCAAAGCTTGGAAGGGAGTGATCCTGCATGCAACATGCAACTGGTCATCTCCTTGAGAGACCTATTCTTCCTTTCAACAACTCTGTTATGTTGTGGAGTGTATGTAATTGTGTGTTGCAACTGGATACCAGCTTCACGACAAATATTATGAACATCTTTGTTGATATACTCCCCCCCATTGTCTGTACGGAAGATCTTGATTTTCTTCCTAGTTTGTGTCTCTGCTAGAGCTTTGAATTCTTTGAGATGCTCAAAAACTTCAGACATTTGTCTGAGAAAATAAACCCAAGTATAGCATGAATAATCATCAATAAATGTAAGAACATACCTTGTTTTGTTTATGGAGGGATGTGGAAATGGACCCATGAGATCACTGTGAACAAGCTCCAAGGAAGAGAAGGCTCTCCTTGCCTTCCCCTTTTCAAACTTCTCTTCAGGTTGCTTGTCAAGAATGCATCCTTCGCAAACCCCTTCAAAAACGTGAATGTCTGGAAATCTTTTGACCATTCTTGTCTTGGAAAGTTGTTGCATGTACCTAAAGTTTAAATGACCAAATATTTCATGCCATACTCTACTACTATCATTATCATGTGTAAGTAGCAAAGAGGATTCATATTCAATAAACTGAGTGAACTTATTAAAGTATAGTGGATGTCACTGATAGTTTTTGTTGTCGTTCATCATTGAGAAGGAGTAGAAAGATGCAATAGAGGGACAACAAATAGAAGAAGAGACCAACAAAAAAAAAAAGTTTAAAGATGCTAGAGTGATGGGACTTGCATCCAAGATGAAAGCACAGAAGCGAACCCTACCTCACCATTCCAAAACATGGAGACTACTGCAAGACAAGGGGACAAAGGGAACACACAAAGATAGAGACAAAATCATAAGCTAAAGTAGCAGATGATTTCATATAGATCTCTTCATATTTAATCTCGTCAAAGCAGCAAAGAATATTTGAGAGTGGAAGCCCTTGGGCAGATCTCTTCATATTTAATCTCGTTGAAGTAGAAAATGGGCATCCAATAGCTCTGTTTTATCTTCATTTCAGTGT
>JASDQU010307840.1:49004-64620 GCA_032191745.1 Picea mariana
TATTCATTTCCTCTTTGATGGGTTTGATATCCAATTTGTTTTCCATATTACTGAGGGTCAAATTGTTGGTTAGTTTTTCTTCTAGCTCTTTAATCCTATTTCTCAAGTTGTGATTTTCTTCAACCCCTCCTTCTTGGGTTGATTGTTTATGTTTTTCCATTTCTTGAATTATATCCTTCGTTGTCTGTAATTCACTCTTGAACCCTAAGAATCTATCCTCTATTTGAGATTGAATGGTATCTTTAATTTTTTTATCAATCATTGCCTCTAGCTCTATTTCGAGTTTTATGTCTCTTTCTTCATTCCTTTTTTCTAATGTTTCTAACTCTATTTGGATTTTGGCATCTCTCTCTTCTCTTTTTTTTTTCTACTGATTCCATATAATCGTAAAGGATCTCAAGGGTGATTTTGGGGGGCCTCCCCTTTTAGGCTGATTTTTTGGAATGGGTGGTGGAGTTCTCATATTGAAAAGAAGAGAAAAAAAATGTAACAATTATTATTATGGATTGACTTTATCTCTTAAATAAATTTTTACTTCTCAAACTTAAAATAAATAAATAAATAAAATATATTTAAATCTCTTTACTTAAAATTAAAATTGAATCAAAGTAAAAAGTGACTCACCTCATTTCATATGTCCAAATGCTCAACCCTTTGAAGAAGCCAAAAATAATTTCTCAAAACAGCCGAGAAGTCTAGAGAAACTACAAAGAATGGCGGAGAAGTAGTATTCCTTCAAAACCGCAGAAAAATATTATTATATAATACGAATTAATTTTGATAAAAAAATTTATTTCATTATAGAAAATTTAATAAAAAATTTATAATGTATTATATAAAATCTAACATATTAAAAATTATATAAAATCCAACATATTAAAAAATAATTAATAAAATATATCAATGTAAAGAAAACAATCAATTGAAAAAATATCACACTAATCAAAATTTAATATTATTATAGAACTAAAAAAAATCCTCAAACTCATTGTATGCATTTTCACCCATAATAATTATAAGTGACATAATCAAAATTTCATATTATTATAGAATTAAAAAAAAAAATCATCAAACTCATTCTCACTTAATATGCATCTTGACCAATAATATTTGTGAGTGACATATTGAATTATTAATAAGGGAGATTGCAACCATAGAATTTCCATATGTCTCAAATCCACCATTATCATAACTACATTTTTCCTTAACTTGCCTTCAAAGTCTCCTTGTTATAACTGCATTTTACTTATTATGGCTTAGCTTTCCTTCAAAGTCTTATTGCTCCATCGTCATAGTGCATTTCTCTTGTTGTTGCCTAGCTTGCCTTCAATGTATTATTGCTCCATCCTCATACCCTTAGAGTAGGTGGGAGAGTCATTATCACTACATATTTGTTTGAATGATTTTATTATTGATTTTCCAAAGTTTTCCTTAAATGATTTTATTATTAATTTCTAAAAGTATTTTTGTAATTTTTATAATGATTTTCATAAATTTTATTATTTATTTTTAAAGGTTGTTTTCTATAATTTCTACAATAAATTTTATAGATTTTAACCAAAAAAAAAAAAGATAAATTTAAAACCATTATTTTAAAAATAGTCCACTCCCACCCAAATATGCTTAATTAAATCTATCTATATTCTAAATAAAACATATACCATCTTGTTAATAACAGAATTGACTATCATAACAAAAATCTTAACAATATTTTAATTATATATTGTATTTCTAATATAATATATACCCTAATTTTAATAATTCTAATAAAAAATTATAATTTATTATATAAAGTCAAATATATTAAAAAAATTAATAAAAAATATCAATTCAAAGAAAACCATTAATTGAAAAATATAACACTAATTAAAATTTCATATTATTAAAGAATTTAAAAAAAAAAACTCCTTAATTTCATTATGATTTAATATGCATCTTCACCAATAATAATTGTGAGTGGCATACTAATTAATATGCATCTTCGTCAATAATAATTGTGAGTGGCATACTAATTATGAGTAACATACAAATTATAAATAAGAGAGAAGTCAAATATATTTAAAAATAATAATAAAAAATATCCATTCAAAGAAAACCATTAATTGAAAAATATAACACTAATCAAAATTTCATATTATTAAAGAAATTAAAATAAAAAACCTCTTTAAACTCATTATGATTTAATATGCATCTTCACCAATAATAATTGTGAGTGGCATACAAATTATTAATAAAGGAGATTGCAACCATAGATTTCTATAGGTTCCAAAACCAGTATTATCATAACTACATTTCTCCTTCTGCACCTTAGCTTTCCTTCAAAGTCTCATTGTTATATCTGCATTTTTCTTGTTGCTGCAAAGTCTTAATGTTTTGTGGTCATATTGCATTTCTCTTGTTTTCGTTTAGCTTGCAAAGTAGGTCTCATTGTTATATATGTATTTTTCTTGTTGTTGCAAAATCTTAATGTTTCCTGGTCATATTGCATTTCTCTTATTTTCTTTTAGCTTGCAAAGTAGGTGGAAGAGTAGTGATCACTACATATTTGTTTGAATGATTTTATTATTGATTTTTAAAGTTTTTTTAATTTTTATAATGATTTTCATAGATTGTATTATTTATTTTTAAAAGTTTTTTGTAATTTTTATAATAATTTTTTAATGATTTTTATAAAACAATAATAAATTTAAAAATATTATTTTAAAAATAATTAGCTTCAACAAGCTAATATCTTCACAAAGTGAAATTTGATATTAAGTTATACCCAAGTTATAATGAAAGAAGATGACACTTATAAGACAACATTCAAGATAAGGCATGGTTGATATGAATGGTTATAGTTATGCAGCTAATATCTTCACAAAGTGAAATTTGATATTAAGTTATACCCAATGAAATTGTTCAAATGTTGCACCATAGTCCGATCAATGCTTTCATTAACTGAAATTGAGTAAAATGGATTGTTGAAAATCTCATCTTTTAATTTTTTCCAATATACCTCCTTAGCAACTTGTAAAAACTCTTTTTCAAAGGATATATTTGTATATGTTGAATATGAATCTATTAGAGGTGTGTGATGAGTTTTTTTATATCTAATTAAGTCACAAATTGACTTATATACTTTTAAAAGTAAATCTTGTATAGCAACAAAATACATGTTTTCAACCATTAATAAAATTCTGTCACTCTTGGCATGTACCATTAGCTCTACATGTTTAGTAATTGGAAGAGTACTCCATTTGATTTCCCTTCTAAAAGTTGCAAAGAAAATTTATGAGCCTTTAATGTTGCATGGATGTTTAAAGCATTTACTTGAAGAGTTGTACTTCTATCTCTAGAAAATGAAGTTTCCTTTATAAATTTTACACACCACTGACACTTTATCCTTTCAACACCATTAAAAAAATTTACGGCATAAGACCATGGAAATCTTGTCTTACAATTAGACTTGAATGCTCTTTTGGCCTCTTTGATGTCGATTCCTCTTCAAGAAGTTTTGTGCTATCTAATTCATGGTATTCAAGTGGATGATCGTATACTTCATTTTCGAGTCATTTGTATGATTAGAGTGTTGAAGGATACCAAATGCATCAACAAGTGTTAGGACAACTGAGAGGTAACATTTTCTCAATAATTTATACCTATATTCAATCAAAGAAATAAGGAAATATAAAAATACAAAATATTAGTACACTAATTCACTAATCAATGTAATTCTCAACATCAAACAAAGTCAATTCTTCTAAGACCAAACTAATGGAGTCCTAAATAAACCTTCAAATTGACTTAATAAAACACACAAACACAAAGCTTTGTTGATTCAACCAAACTTAGATAGTGCATCCTAAAACAATTGCACATATACAAAAAGGTTTAACCACTAGCAAGTAGACAAGGGAACTCTTCAAATAACACAATTGGTTTTCTATTAAAACTTTAAATTCATGAAAATTACATATACAGGGCCTCAATGGCATTTTCTACTAATAGAATTGACCATTGGGTTCAACAACCCTTTCTCAAATGTTAATTACAATATTTGTTGATCTATATCTCAACAAGCTTAGACACCCTTTAAAAAACACTAGATTTCACGTAAGTATTTCTTCTTTAGCTAAGTTGTTGATGTTGATGTCTTATTTTTTGTTTCATCTTCCTTTTTTGTGTTGCGCGAGCTCTTGCACATTGTTCTATTTTCCACTTCTCCTTCTTCCTTAATTTTATTTTCTTCCTTTCCATCTTCTCCTATTTTCTTCTTCATCTTCTCCTTCTCCTTCTTTAACGTCTTTCTTATCTTCCCCTTCGACTTTATATTCATGTTCTTTCTCTAAAATACATGTCATTGTTGAGCCTCGACCATTCTCCTTCTTCTTTTGGAAAAATATAAGCTTTCCCTTTTTCACCCTTCTTCTCAACTTCCCATTTCAAGCAACCATATCAGTGATAACAAAAGAATTACTTAATCATGTCTAATATTGACATGGCTCGAGATTGATGAACCCCTGTCCAAAATGTTGTCGAGAATTGTGCTCCCTCTTGTGATTTACCTACTTCATTCAATACTTATCTACTGTAACAATATGTTAAAGGCCCATTAATGGTTGTCCAAGCTAATAATTAAATTTTTGGATGATTACATGAAAGGTCTTTTATTTTGGGCCCAAATTTTAATGTGTTTAATTAAAGAAACCAACCACTGGGTGGGACTTGAGACTTGGGAGCATGAAGGATTTCATCAATTAGGAGTAATACTCATGGACATATCAGTATTCATCGAAGATGTATGGTGCACCTGTAGGCTATGGATTAAATTATATTTGATGGATAGTTTAAGCCATGATCATTTTTATGAAATTTTAATATACACTTTGCATGTCCTTGAAAACAGATAAAAATGATTTTTTTTTTTTTTAAATGATGAACATATTTTTAATGGTTGAACATTTTTTTTATGGTACTTCTAGGATGAGAGCTCAATTTTAATGAATGGGTAGACTTATTTCATTTCATTTCATTACCACTACACTATGGGCATACGTATTTCACTTCATTTGATTACCACTAAATTGTCGTTAATCGAGTCTAACGATGAACATATGATTCATATGCATTATTCAATTCATTTGTTCTATTCAACCATCGTAGATCCATCTTAATTCTGGGTCTATTATGCGCTAAGAGGCATCAAATACCTTAAAATGCAAACATTTTTTAGAGTACAAAACTTGAAGAAATGTTTGCACATATAGGCACATGATAGATCCAGAGTTAAGATGGATCTATGTTGGTTCTTAATGTATAAGAATAATAATATAAGGTCACGGAAAAGACAAACACCAAATTGGTGTATGAGACCCCCCTTGTTTGTGGGACAAGGGACCCCCTCCACGTAGCAAATTGACTACTAAAGTCTATGGAGGTATACATACCCTACCCCCCTCTGGAATTGAAATTTATATGTCACAATATCACTCACCAGTGGTCGAGTTTAATTTGAGTTAGGTTGTATGGTTTATTAGGAAATGATAGTAAAAACAATTGTTTGGGATTTTATATTCCAGATGTGTGTTTAAGAAATTTAGGATAAGTTGAAATATTTTAAGTATTGGATATTTTTTTTAGCAATTATTATCCAAATATGTTATGTAGTTGTTGGTGAAATTGTAAATTCTCATTGCTTAAATTGTATTTTTGAATGCATTAATGGATTGAGTGCTTCAAAAACCCCTATGGCACCAAGATTATGTAGTCTCAATCAATAATATTTTTTGTCAAATACAAATGTGTACCATATTTAAAATTTTAGGTAAGCTAAATTTGAGTTTAAGAAATTTTTTAAAAAACCTTAATTTTAAGTTTTATGAGATAAATTTTCGTGAATTGATAATTTATAAAATTAATGATGTGGTTTCTTTCATCTAGATTTTTATCTTATCAACTTAAATTTATTTTGAAGTTGAATTTATAGAGTATTGAAAAGATCAAATTTATTACATGTAATATGTATTATGTAATATCAAATTTTTCAATGTGTAATTTTTTTTATTATTTAATTTTATGACATATATATATATATTTTTATTATATTTAATTTCATGCATTAATTCTAAAATAATTAAACATTGATAAATTTAATACATATCCAATAAATTTACATTGATTTATATTTATTTATATATATATATATATATTCTTTTATTTCCCATTAACAAAACATTACGTACCAACAACCCCATACATTTTATATTTCCACATTAACATAACATTACATAACCCCATACTAAATTATAAAACACAACTAACAATTAATATAATGACTCCGAAAATTTGTCACCTTATGACGGAATCTGTTGGATGTCACCATCAAACCACACAACAAACACAGAATGAGATACTAATGATTATAAACACAATAATAAATATGAGAGAAACTCCCTCCACAAGCTATCTCTTAAATCTTTGGCATTGTTTTCCATTATAGCTAGTCTTAACATCTTAAGTTTCCGCTGTTCTTTTCACTTAAATTATTTCCTTACATATAATTACAATCAAAAAAAGTATCTTAATAAGAATTTAATAAAAGCATTGAAATGGAAGGTAATATAAACTTAATGAAAATTTAACTATAATAATCAAATTATTATTATATATTTAAGTACTTATAAAAATCATAATGTATAGATGATTGTTTTTTTTTCAAAAAAAAAATTGAATATAGTTGTAGCATTAAACTGAAATGTGATATTATTATAACAAGTGATATATGACAGCGTAGTCCCTGCCAAATAATAAACTAAGTTGTCATGTTATATATGTTCACTGATTTATTGTCTTTGTTAGAGGGTTAGTGGCCACAAAACTATGTCATTTATAAAGTCACACATGTGTTGAAATCTGTTGGAAACATGTTCAACAAATTTGTATATTTGAATCTAACACCCTATCACAAATGATTCTTGCATGTAAAATGTAAGGAGCGAAAACTGCAGATGCTACAATAGAGTAGTTTTTATTTAAATGGAAGTACAAAGCAGGGAAAAGAAAACCTAATCATGCATTTTTAAATATGGATCAAAGAGCCTCTAAAATTCTTGTAGAAAGAGGTTCAATTCATCTATCAATACTTGTACAGGAAAATGATTTAATTTAAAAAAAAAACAACATTCAATAAAACAATATTAAACATTGGAAAACATCATAAATTTGCACTCAACATGTTAACTAATATGTAGTCACGAAAATGATATAATTTTTTTTTAAGATTACAAATATTCAATCAAACAATGTTAAACATTGTAAAACACCATAAATTTGTAAAATGTGGGACCTTTAAAGAAGTCCCTCAAATGAAAGTAAAATAGACATAACAAAAAATGTAAAATGTTTTTTAATTTTCTTGTAAAAAGAGAATTCATGTGAATGGACCAGGAGATGCACACATTCATATATGTAAATTAAATAAATAGAACTTGCTCACATCTATCATAGAAGGGCTAATGATATATGATCACATAAAAATTAAAAGAAAATTATCTACACACAAGACAATGAGACAACAACCTCAAATATTTTATATTCAAATAAACTGGGTTACAAAATACAATCGAGATTATTCTAAAAATAGCTCTCTTGAAATTTCTAAAAAAATATATAGTTCGGTACATATTCTCTTAAATTTAAATTTGTTTGTCATAATCACTGGGTTTGGGGCTCCCATGGACCATAAAGCAAATATGTATAATAATGAAGCTTCTAGAAAGAAGAAAGTGGGCGGTGGAAGACAACAATACCTGGCAAGAAGAAAGAGAAAATTGCCAGTCCTCGGTTAAACTTTTTCTATTTAAAGAGGTAGAGTAACTGGATGAAGAGATTGACAAAGACAGAAGAATGTGATCAGTATGAAATTACTATGATGGTATCTCATGCTTTTCATTTGCTCGTTGATGTCCTTTTATGAGGAATTGTCTCAACCATCATTTGTCCTTCATTGGTAAGCTTGTTGACAGGATTTTTGAACCACTCCTTGATATAGCTCCTGATGGGTGCCACATTTATCTCATGCCGGATTTTTATATTGAAGAGTTCACTTTTCAATTCCCTTAGATCAATAGAGATGTTGTGCAATGCTTCTTCAATATCTTATTTTTTAATCAAATAATCAACTAGCCAGTTTTGCACATCATCTTCACCATATTCAAGAATGCCATAGAAATTTTCAAATGACATCCCTTTAAAGATCTCAACTTGTTCATCAAATGCTTGCTTCGTTAAAAACAATGAGTTGAAGATCAATTTCGGGTCTTGGACTTCATTGGTGTTTCCAGCTAGATCTATCTCAATTAGCTTCTTGAATAGTTTGTCTCTTCTAGATATGGCCTGGCTACTTACTTGAACGATACCATTCAGGTTTTTTACGTTTTCTTTCCAGCATGCGTTTAGTTGGTTTATTCGATCTGGGGAAGGGATATCCTCCTCTCTTCTTATCAATTCTGTCATAATAGTAACTTTAACACCAAATGGTACAACTGCATCGAGGTAGAAATCTTGCTTGTTTTTCAAATATGCTTGCAGATATTCATGAAAAGCATGCGCTCTTGTTCCAAAAGAGACCATACTCTTTGACATCTCCCAAGCCCCTATTAATACTTCCATTCTTCTCTTTATATTCTTTTCCACATAGCCTCGGGCTGATGTGAGACGGCTTGTTGATCCTTTTAACTTTTTTGTAGGTGTGGTAGGCCCAATCATTGCTAAAGGACTTTCCAACATTTGAAGGGGCATTAGAGCTCCCTCCAATTCTTTGATTCCCTCCTTTAACATGGCATTCTTCACTTCAAGGCCATCAATAGAGTTGTCTAGAGCATCTCCAATTGCTCGATGTATATGGGAGATCTAGGAAGGACACATGTTCCGTAGGTTAATCTCTGGAAGAAATTTCCCCTTCTTATTATTTACATCTATTTTTTCAATAATCAATTTTATTGGATTTGCTGTCAAAAATAGTGCTCTAAAATGCAAAAGACTCTTCTTTGTCGAAGGTCTCGGTCCCAATTATTTCCATCTGAGGATCCTGGGGAGAAGTGCTCTATAGCTGGTCTTCATTGGGGAACACTTTCTCGATGTCAATTTCTAGTTCCATATCTTTGAGGGAGAGATCGTGGATACAACTTTCTCCCCTCGATCCCTCCTCTTCTTGCACAATGTTTTTTCATTTCTTGCTCACAGGAATTTTATGAGAACTGTCAATTTTTTCAAAGGGAGGGTTCTTATCTCATCCTCCGCCTGAATAACTGTGTGTGACTTTCTTACTTGGGTAGGTCATTGGAGTGTTGCTCCGAGATGATGTAGTCTTGGGTGTCGCACTCAGGGATTGGGCACTTTTCTCACTCGGACCTTTCTGTCTCTGCTTGTACAACTCATTGGTGTTGAGTATTCTCTCCAGGTCGTCGATGTCATGAGAAGGACTTCTTGAGGCGTTATATTCATCTTCATTTAGGATAGCATTAATGAAAGAATTGTTGAAACCAATAGCCAATAGGTGTTCTACAAAAATACCATTAGGGTCGAACCCTTTTAATTTTTCATCATATTTTAAATTGAGTTTGTAGAAGTGTCCCTCGAATTCGTCAATCTTGTTCATATTCATGATTATTAAATCCTCGACTTTCCAAGGCAGAGGAATGAATTGTTTTTTTCTCTTTTCATGGAAAAAATGCAACCAGTAGGTGTATTGCCTTTCTATCTCAGCAACAAGCATTGTATTAGATATGTGACATGGAAGGAAGGAAGGATTTTCTTTGGATCCAAAAATCCTTATAACATTATAGTTCTCCATTTTTTCCAGTGTCCCCTTCCTATCCAAGAACTTGTTTTCCTGGTTAGACATCCGGGGAAAATCCTTTCCAGATATCAACCCTTTAAGACAAAATAATTAAATACTTCATAAAAATGTTGGGAGTCCTTCTATCTCCATAATGTCTGGTACTATAAGGTTGGGTCAAATTCATAGTTCACCTTCTTACACAGAGATAATTTGGGGAATGGACAGCAATGCGATATCACAAAAATTAAATAAGATGACATAAAGAATTTATTTTTCCTTTTGTATTGCGATAATTGGGAAGAGATTTCAATTGAAATAAACTTGTCTCAATCGAAGATGGCTTGTTCCTTCACCGTAAAATATAAAATATACAAAATCATCTGAGAGATGTTGGTTTTACTTTCTTGTCCCGTTATCCTCGTGAAAAGCCATGCAATTTCCCGAAAAGGGTTTTTGAATGCACTAACCTGTAATCTGGTGATGTCCTTGGGGACGGTCATTGGGTCCTCTAGGCATTCTAGTAAGAGGTCCAATCCATTATCATGCTTCTTTAAGAACCCCCTACAATCCTTTCCCTTGAAAGTAAGCATCAGCTCGGGAAGTCTTAACATCTTTCGAAATACTTGAGGCGATAGGGAGACTCGGGAATGGTCCCGCAACTGGATAATCTGTTGGTTCGAAATATAATTCTTGGCACACCAGGTGACCAACTCCTTACATTCAAAAATTTTGGAGACACAACCTGCTCGCGCAATTCCAGACGTCCAGAAAACTTCCTTCTGGGCAGAAGGGGATAAGTAGTAGTAATAAGCTCTGGACCACTGCAAACTCTGGTCCTCGCGCCCTAAAATATTCAACGTATCTCCATAGAAATGTTGTCGAGTTGTATCCATAAGGTGATGAAAATGTTCCTTTGCTCCTGATAGTATTTAAAATGAACATTGAAGGATGATAATATAATCTCCCGTAAATCTTGCTTTAATGTGTTTTAATGGGAGATGTCCTCAACCTTTTTGCTTATTAATGCCAATATTTTTGAACCTGTGTGGTGAGTTGTCACTAATAAAAGCATGATTAATGTGCATTGAGAAGGGCACGAAGGTGGCGGGGATGGACGGGAGCGAAAAATTCTTTGAAACTTTTGTGAACCCAAGAGTCCGGGACCCCATGAATCTATGACAACAGGAGGTCAAGAATCGACTAAGTATGGAAAGGCGGGGCATAATGCCTTAAAAAAACTAAAATAACCAACAATTTTTCCAAATTCAAGATCCACACAAAAAAAATCCAGATCCCATAATATTCACCTCTGTCAATTCAATATTAGAGAGGTTGATTTGGTAGATCGAACTATCAGTCAGTTCAGGAAACTGGGGTCCATTTGGTGTGCCTATGAGAAAAGATAATTCTTTGATGAAGATTTTTTTGTATTGCAACATGTGACAATAATTTTGTCCTGATAGTATTTAAAATGAACGTTGGAGGATGATAATATAATCTCCCATAAATCTTGGTTTAATGCGTTTTAATGGGAGATTTCCTTGAGCTTTTTGTTTATTAATGCAAATATTTTCGAACCTATGTGGTGAGTTGTCACTAATAAAATAATAATTAATGTGCATTTGGAAGGGCGTGAAGGTGGTGGGGATGGACGGGAGCGATAAATTCTTTGAAACTTTTGTGAACCCACAAATCTATGACAACAGGAGGTGAAGAATCGACTAAGTATGGAAAGGCGGGGCAGTCAGACAAACTCATCATAGGTAGAGTGAAGCTTTCAAGTTTGAGGAGTTTGGGGTCAAATTGTACATCATGAAAGTTTTGGGTGCAAGATGTATACCACGGAACACGGGGCATGAGAGTTCAATAGCACCAACCTGGGAACCCGCAATCATAAAATTGGCCAAGTATGGAAAGGAACGACAGTTGGACATACTTGTTATGTGAGGATATAGATGGAGATGAGGATCTGTCAGTTCGTCAAACCAAGAACCAGCAATCATAGAAATGTGACTAAGTATAGAACTATAAAGGGATAATAGAGGGAAAGAAGAAAAGGGGAAAATGGGTAAGTATAAAAGAGGGAAAAGAAAGGGAGAAAAGAACTTTATCCCTCACACAAAAACACTTAGTATGATAATTATCAAGCAATAGAAACACATTAACTACGGGAAAAACATTCTCAGCTATGGAATATACTTGGAGCTCAACCAACTCAGGTTCAAGTTGAAAGAGAAGTTGTTTATATTTATTTCAATACCATTCATATTGTTTTATTTTAATAGTATTTTTGTGGCCCAAATGTAAACCATGTTCCAATTTGAAGGGTGTTTTCGGCTCACAAATTTTGCTCAAACCCATAAGCAATAGACAAAATATATGACTTGACATTTTTATATGCAAGCATATTCCAAATATGACAAGTTGTAATATATGCACAATACTAAATAAGGACATGACGTCAACACCTTTGTAGATAATAGTGGGCTAGCACAATTTTTCATTCTTACTGTGATAATGCCTTAAAAAACTAAAATAACCAACAATTTTTCGCCAACGAAAGATCCACAAAAAAAAAAAAAATCAGATCCCATAATATTCACCTCTGCCAATTTAATAATAGGGAGGTTGATTTGGTAGATCGAATTATCGGTCAGTTCAGGCGAATGGGGTGCACCTGGGATTTCTATGAGAAAAACTAATGCTTTGATGAAGATTTGTTTGTATTTCAACCTGTGACATTGATTGTGTCTCGTAAATCTTGGTTTAATCTATTTTAATGGGAGATGTCCTCGAGCTTTTCGCTAATTAATGACAATATTTCCGAACCTATGTGGTGAGTTGTCACTAATAAAATCATAATTCATGTGCATTGGAAAGGGTACGAAGGTGGCGGGTATGGATGGGAGTGATAAATTCTTTGAAACTTTTGTGAACCCATGAATCTGTGACAACAAGAGGTGAAGAATCGACTAAGTATGGAAAGGCGGGGCAGTTAGACGGACTCATCGAAGGTAGAGTGAAGCTTGTGAGTTCAAGGAGTCTGGGGTCGAATTGTAGATCATGGAAGTTTTGGGTGCAATATGTATATCACGGAACATGGGGCATGAGAGTTCAATAGCGCCAACCTGGGAACCCGCGGTCATAAAATTGGCTAAGTATGGAAAGGAATAATGATTGGTTGGACTCATGATGTGAGGATATATATGGAGATGAGGATCTATCGGTCTGATCACCTGAGAACCCGTGATCATAGAAATGCGACTAAGTATAGAACCAGAAAGGGATAATACAAGGAAAGAAGAAAAGGGAAAAACGGGTAAGTATAGAAGAGGAAAAATAAAGGGAGAAAATAACTATATCCCTCACACAACAACACTCAGTATGAAAATTATCAAGCGATAGAAACACATTAACTATGGGAAAAACATTCTCAGCTATGGAATATACTTGGAGCTCGACAAACTCAGGTTCAAGTTTAAAGAGAATTTGTTTATATTTATTTCAATATTATTCATATTATTTTATTTTAATAGTTTTTTTGTGGCCCAAATGTAAACCATGTTCCAATTTGAAGGATGTTTTCAGCTCACATTTTTTTCTCAAATCCCTAAGCAATAGAAAAAATATATGACTTAACATTTTTATATGCAAGCATATTCTCAAATATGACAAGCTGTAATATATGCACAATATTAAATAGGGGCATGACATCAACACCTTTGTAGGTAACAGTGGGCTAGCATAATGTTGCATTCTTACTGTGATAATGCCTTAAAAAAACTAAAATAACCAACGATTTTTTCCAATTCAAGATCCACACAAAAACAAATTCAGATCCCATAATATTCACCTATGCCAATTCAATAATAGGAAGGTTGATTTGGTAGATCGAACTATCGGTCAGTTCAGGTGATTGGGGCGTACCTGGGGTACCTGTGAGAAAAGATAATGCTTTGATGAAGATTTTTTTTTATTGTAACCTGTGATAGTTATTGTGTCCTTATAGTATTTAAAATGAATGCTAGAGGATGATAATATAATCTCACGTAAATATTGGTTTGATGCATTTTAATGGGAGATGTCCTCCATCTTTTCGCTTATTAATGCCAATCTTTTTGAACCTCTGTGGTGAGTTGTCACTAGTAAAAGCATAATTAATGTGAATTGGGAAGGGCACGAAGGTGGCGGGGATAGACGAGAGAAAAAAAAATGCTTTGAAACTTTTGTGAACTGGGCAGTCCGTGAACCTATGAATCTGTGACAACGGGAGGTGAAGAATCAAGTAAGTATGGAAAGGCAGGGTGGTCATACGGACTCATCGTAGGTAGAGTGAAGCTTGCAAGTTCAAGGAGTCTGGGGTCGAATTGTAGATCATGAAAGTTTTGGGTGCAAGATGTATATCACGGAACATGGGGCATGAGAGTTCAATAGCGCCAACCCAGGAACCCATGCTTATAAAATTGGATAAGTATGGAAAGGAACGACGGTCGGTCGAACTCGTGATGTGAGGATATAGATGGAGATGAGGATCTTTCAGTCTGCCAACCCAGGAACCCTTGATCATAGAAATGCATCTAAGTATAGAACCAGAAAGAGATAATAGAGGGGAAAAAGAAAAGTGAAAAATGGGTAAGTATAGAAGAGGGAAAAGAAAGGGAGAAAAGAAATTTATCCCTAACACAACAACACTTAGCCTGATAATTATCAATCGATAGAAACACATTAATTGTAGGAAAAAAATTCTCATCTTTGAAATATACTTGGAGCTCAACAAACTATGGTTCAAGTTTAAAGAGATTTTGTTTATATTTATTTCAATATTATTTATATTATTTTATTTTAATAGTATTTTTGTGGCCCAAATATAAACCATGTTCCAATTTGAAGGGTGTTTTTGGCTCCCAAATTTTTCTCAAACCCATAAGCAATAGACAAAATATATGACTTAACATTTTTATATGCAAGCATATTCACAAATATGACAAGCTTTAATATATGCACAACATTAAATAGGGACATGACGTCAACACCTTTGTAGATAATAGTGGGATAGCATAATGTTTCATTCTTACTATGATAATGTATTAAAAAAACTAAAATAACCAACAATTTTTCCCAATTCAAGATCCACACAAAAAAAAATTCAGATCCCATAATATTCACCTCTTCTAATTTGATAATAGGGAGGTTGATTTGGTAGATCGAACTATCGGTCAATTCAGGGGGGAACCTGGGGTGCCTGTGAGAAAACATAATTCTTTGATGAAGATTTTTTTGTATTGCAACCTGTCACAGTAATTGTGTTTTTGATACATTGTTTAATGTGTTGAAACATTATTTTAAGTATTAAACTTCTTGCACCAAATTATTCATTGAATGGTTTGTTGTTTCCCTCTGTTTTTTACCTTTATTATGTCACTTGTCTGACATTGGTGTAACAGTAGGAAAGTATAACCCTCATCCATATCATCTTTTCAATCTCGCCATGCTCTTGTCTTCGTGAACCAACCCTCTAATTGATCAACAAATTGAAAAGAACGAGCATTCCAAACTTGTGGTGACCTAGCTCTGCCCTTTAGCAGCTAGGGGTAGACTTTAGGACCAATAGAAACTATGAATTTGTTTACACATATCTACAATTAGTTCAATCAAGGAATAGATAAAGTGATTCATACCTATAGTTTTGAGGATGTGTTTGCGTAAGAGAAGAATTGAAAAGCTAAAGAGAAATCAACGGAGGGTTGTTGAAATAAAGTTATTGTACTGTCAATTTGAGCATAAGTATAACAA